>PVKA01006523.1:0-83144 GCA_004027165.1 Ctenomys sociabilis | reverse complement strand
GTCCGCTACCCGCGGCTCCTATCGTGCAAGCATGGCGGATCTCGCGATACAGCAAGCTATATAGATTTCACAAACCAATCACAACAGGAGGGGCCCAGGCACAGCAACAAAAAACCCGGAAGCCGGAGGTGGGCGCTCTTAGCAGACACGATGGGCGGGGGAGCCAAAAGCAGCCGGCATCTCAGAGCGGCTCCCGACACTTTTCCAAGCATTTGGACTGATATAATGGCTCAGTGAAGGCTTCTTCACAGAATATGTTTAGTTTTTTTGAGGTTCACTTGGGAAAAAATAAAAGCACAGATTGTCATTGTTCAGGAGCTAATAATGTTAAAAATGTCAGCTTCATCCATGTAGTCTAAGAATAATCAATGGACAACTGAGACTGTATTGTAGTTTTTTGCATGCATGTACAAATAATGTATCTACCTGCAGAAGCACATCACATATGTTTTTAAACAGTGTCTCCATAGAACCACACAAGAAAGGACACATACCCCTGTATTAACAGAAAAAGGTCTATAAAGAAATATACCAAAATATCAGCCATAATTACCAAATATTATGCATATTAAAAAGATTGTTGTTTTCCATATTCTCTCAGACTTTCAAAGAGAGCAGATTGTCAAGCAATGACCATGACTCATCCACATGGTTGATACTGACAAAAGATCTACAAACTGTGGTACAAGGCTTCACAATAAATCCTGAGGGGATTTGACTGACCTTGTCAAATACAAAAGTTACATTTCTTGTAATATATGTCTTGCTTTATCTTGGCCTTAACCATCCAGCAGAAAAGTATAAAAACAAGGAATGAAAAGTAAAACATAGTAATATGCCGAGCTAGAAAAGGCTCAAGTCAACAACTTCTGACATTGCCTGTCCTATGGATAACCCACTACTATTATGGACTACTGGAGTATATATTGGATGATTTTGCTGAATTCACACATCTACAATATTTAAATGGCAAGGGAATGCTCATCTCTGACAAAATTAAACAAAGAAGGGATACAAATGAAGGACCATTTTGTATCTGCATATACAATATAGTTAAGTTAGATATACAGCTACTTTCTCTTAGTTCAATGAGAAGAAAGATTTGTACTAATACTGTTTGGACAGTATATCATGTCTGCATCTGGTACTATGAATAACCACTATGAAGACAACAATATGCAATGTGTTAATCATTGAAATTGTCCTACAAATTGGTTTCAAAACTGTCTCATTGTTGTTTTTCAATAAAATTAATTTTTAAAAAAGGACTATTGCTTTCCCCAGTTTCTAAATTATTTTAACTCTGGATGTGTGGATTAAATGATTGACATGCATAAGATAAATATTAAAGGAAATAACGAAGTTTGTTTCTTTTTCTGAATGAAGCACAAACAGGTTGAAAAAGTCTTTGAGGATTTCTCCAGATCTCAGAGACTCTGATTCTGAGTCAATGTGAAATCCATGAGTAAATGCCTCTTAGAGATGCAGGGTAAGTGAGAGCCTTCCCTTTAAGCACCAACAGACAAATAAGAAACAAAGAATTTCAAGGACAGCTCCTTTTACAGTAAGAGCAAAATTTCTTCAATTTTACTGAAAACCACTCTTAGTGGTTTTTATTATTGTTTGCAATGGGATTTTTCCACTGCAGCTAAAACACCTAAAACAAGAAGGGGTTCCATAGTTGCTTTCTGGTTAGTTTGCAGGGATAAGTGGAAATTTTTATAAAACACAGCTCTATAGAGGAGTGGAGCACAGAAGCTGAGGTGGGTTGGTGGGAGCAATCACACTTGAAAGAGGTCAAGGATCTAAATTCTTAGACTCTGAAGGCAGCTGGAAATCTCTACGTACTGAAATAGTTTCAAAGATGTGCCTGCACCATCTCCAAGATCTTACACCCATATGTAGGCTTATAGGGCTCAACTTCCTATTTTAAGGCCTCAGGCTTCCTATAAATCTGCAACCCAAACATTCAAGTATTTATTTAGAATTTGTGCTTGGAAGTCACACAGCCATCTCAAGCTCAATTCAGCCATTAGTTTCCCTCACAAGCCTGGCTCTGCTCAGCCTTTTCCATCTCTGTAAACATCACTACCATCAACCCAGTTACTAAAGCCAGATGCCTGAGAGTCATTCTGCAGTCCTTTTCCATCGTCTTCCACATCCAATTCATCAACCACTCCTGTCAACTCTCTCTCCAAAGCATACCTCATACCCTTCTGTTTTTCTCTATCTTGAGAACTCCCACTCTATGTAAACCATCACCATGTTGTACAAGACTTCTGCAATAGCCTGCAGATAGGTTTTGTCACTTCTCCTCTTGCCCCTCTGCACATCATAACCAAAGGGAGCTTTTAAAACCTGAGAATCAGTCACTTTGTTTAAATCCGTTGTTCTAGGAATATTATGGCTTTGACAAATATCCCCCAAAAGCCCATGTTTTAAAGGCTTAAGCTCCAGCTCATGGTACTCCTTGGAGGTGGTGGAATTCCTAGGAAGTACAGCCTAGAAAGAGGACCTCACGTTCAAGGGTTGAGTTTTTGAAGGGTAATCAGGGCCTCTTCCTCCTCTCTGCTTCTGTCCTATGTGAGCAGAGCAGCTCATTTCTCCACCTGCTCTGCTCCATAATATGCTTTCTCACCAAAAATGCAAGAAGTGAAGACCCAGTTGCTTATGGCTTGGACCCTCCCCAATTGTGAGCCCAAATAAACACTTTCTAAGTTGATTGTCTTGGATGTTCATTATAGTAGCAGAAAGCTTACTAATGCATAGAATAAAACTTTGCTCCTATGCCTGGCACAGTCAGATTTATTCTCCTCTTGATTTCCAGGTCCCAATTCATTTTGTAATTCCAAGAAAATCTATTATTTTTAGGTCCAGAAAAACATACTCATTAAGGCCTTGAGGTCCTTTTCTATGCTTTTTTCTACTGATCTCATCTCATTGTATTTTACTTCTTTTATCAGTCTTAAGACTAAATGACTTTACTATGAAATTCCTGTTGGAAATAACACCTTTGTCTCATACACCTGGTTAGTTTTCAACTTAGCATTATTAGATAGTTACTTGTGTGCAGCATGACCCACTTGAGTATGTGCGCTCCGAAGACAAAGACTTTGCCTTCTTTGTGGGAAACACACTCTACAATATGCCTAGCTCATCATAAATGTTTGGCAAGTCTTTGCTGGATGCACAAATAGACTTTTGTGGACATGGACTGAGTGATAGGTGTCCCAAACATTTTTGACCAGAACAGAATAACAATGTAGAATATTATCTTTAGAAGTAATTAGTTGAAGATCATTTTCAGTTGGATACATTATCTCTAAACCTTTGGAGAGTTTTCCTGAACAAAAATGTGTTCATCTATCTTTGGAGCTCATTCTGTAAGATACCTGCGGAATGAAATGGACTCTACATCAGCAGTGACAAGCAGTATGTTGCTGGTGGATGTGAAGGGCTTAGACCATGAGGGACTCTCTCTTGTGACCAGGATTGGTGCCCTCAGAAGAGTGTGAATTCAGCTCTGTCATGATCTCTCTCATTCCCTCACCCTCTGTCCTGTGCTACCACAGCAAGAAGGCTCAGTCCAGAGGGAAGGACAGGAACCCTGGACTTTCCAGCCTCTGGAACTGCATGCCTATCAGTTTCTACACCTTGTTAATTACCTAGTCTCATGTATTCTATTTCAGCCACACAAAATAGATAAGGCAAGTTATAATTAGAAATTAAATCTAAATTTAAAAGGTTGAAATTAAGATAGTAATTATTAGTGCTCCTTTAATAATAATTTTACCCTTCACCCCTAGTTAGAGGTTAATAGGAAAATATGTAAGTTTCAGAATTAGATTCAAATATCAGCTATTAAAAGTTGGATGAGTTGTTATAAATTTTACTTCCTTGTTTCATTTTAAGCATTTTTTCTTGCATGGAGCAAAAGAACTAATTGCCCATCTACCACTACATCCCATTCTTCCTCCAAGAAATCTTTGTCATGCTTACTGGAAAAATATGCTAAGACCTTCACAGGCTTCAAGAGAATCATAAAAAGTCTTGGTGTACAAAAACAATTACTTTCTTAAAACAGTGCATTGGCAGTGTAGTTATATATAAGAGGAGCTTATTAATATTGTAAATATTGTAGTAGCACCTGATATGTCTAATGACAGGGGGAATATTTATAGAAACTTATGCAGAACAGACATGGCAAAGCTCTTCAACACTGTGGTTCATTTTTAATGAATTGTTTCTTTTTTCTGCCTTATACATGTGACACAAAGAAGCCTCACTCCTAGGGCCTTTTGATAGTCATATGTTGCTTAAAGACAGGTTCCAAAAGAACCACAACCTATTCTTGTGACAGGACCATAGGGCAATTTTCATTATCTTATAAACACCGTAGATGGTCATGATGTCACTTGGTGATACAGTCTCAAATGTGCCAACCATTGTTGACAGAAGCATTGTGATGTGGTGTGTGACTAGTTTCGTTTGTATCTTTAAAGCTCTAATGTGTGTTCTGAGAGTTTTGCCTTATGAAGATCCCCAGGTAACTTTTGAAATGGATTTTTCGGATTCTACAAACATAAACTGGTTTTTGAATTCTATAAACATCAACAAATTATCAAGTTCACTTCTCATTTAACACTTGCATTTTATCTGGTATAACCCTTTACTGAGCTCATGTTGTGAATATTTACTGAAAGAGACTGTGAGAATAAGAGAAATTGTCTAATTCTAGCTAGTATAATTTCCAACACAGAGTTCTGTCTTCAAGGGCCCTCCCTAGACCCACAAGGTATAGAGGATTATTTCATGAAAGCTGTTCTTTCTATTATGTTATGTTGGGTACTCACTCCAACACACAGTCCAAAGCCTCCGTGTTTTGCTCTTATTCATCTTTTTCTTATTCTTCACAACAAGCTGGGGTCTGACTCACAAACAAATTGCCAAAACATGAACTCTATTAACATTTTGTGCCTGATAAGTTATATTAATCAGAGTCAACTGAAGTTAAAAGTCTTTATTTTAAAAAAAACTCTGAAAGAAAATAGCTACTGGCAATTAAAAGGTAATTTATAATCATCACATATTGACTAAGGTTGGTCATAATATTTCTAAATAACCATAGAAACACATGACTAAAAGATCCCCATTACTCCCAAGCCTTCTTCCAGCACCAAGGGAGTCATATAACGCAATCTGAAATGCCAGAAGATGGCAAGCATTATTTATATTATCAAGACAGAAAACCCAGACCTGCTGCACTGATTCTTCCATGAAATTCTTTGCAAGCTCCCCGGACTCACCCTCACAGCATCCTGATACCTGGTGATCGATGAACCCATAGTCCAGCTATGACTGCTTAGTTGAGAAAAGAGTTTTCAAAAGTAGCAGAAATGTTTTAAAGAGTAGAGGCAATCTTCACACCTGGTACATAATCCTCACACCACTGATCCAGGATGAGAATAAATACAGCACAATTGATCTCAGACAGTGAGTAGAGGGGACTGTGAGTGCTGCCAGGCAGCTGCAAAGCTGAGTGCTGGAGGGTCCAGGTGCTCTTTGAGGAGATTCTTTCAGCCTAAGTGAGCTTTCTCTGTGAAGGCATCCCAGGAAATGTGTTATGTCACATTTCTTACCAAAGAAGGACAGCAAAAGGCTAGGAATGAGGGTTGTCTGGGATGCAAAGAGGGCAAGTTGGCTTTCCATGATAGAAACATTAAAACTCATGTCAGTTTTGATGTCAGACCAAAACAAAATGTGGTCCTGGTTTGAGCATGAAGACAGTACGTATATGTTATATAATTAACCTTAAGGAAAACAACACTGTATGCTTTACTGACTAAGGTGTCAAGCATTATGAATACAATGTGCAAATTAGAACTATAGAGAGAGAATATACATAAGAGAGAGAGAGACAAATATTAGAAATACATGTATTTCTGTATTTCTAATTGTGTGTGTGTGTGTGTGTGTGCTCCTGTATTCTTCAGGGACAAGAATGCTGAATTTTAAGGTCTCTGGGGTGTTTTTTAGGTCTCTAAATTTTTTAATCTTCTAAAATAATAGTAGTAAGACGCTGAAAGTATTAAACAAAGTTAAACAAAGTGTATCTTTTCCCTTGTGTTGTTGGTAATTTTGCTGAATGCTCTTAATTTGGCAAAATTAGGCTGTAATTTGAGAGCTAAACTGGTCCTGCTCTTTGTTGCAGGATTCTTTAACTACACAGGAGAAAGAAACAAGGTCACTCCATAATATAGTTAAATGGATGTTTCTTTCCTTAAAGTTTGTAAGTCATAGAACACATTTCTCTTTCCTCTGAGTACTTCAGAGTGTGTTTTCTAAAACCAAAGACGTTCTCCCAGTCACTGGATCATGATGGAAATGTACAGGTTCTTCATATGTGTCCAGTTCTTCCAGTGTTATTTTCCTGGTCCAGGAGCTCCTGTACCATCAGGTGTGTCTGGTTATAGTATATCTGAAATTATTTTATGTCCCTCTTGGTTTTCTACGATGATGGCTTCTCAGGAGAGGACAAAATGCTCAACACAATTGTGCTACTTCCTCATGAGAAACATACAAAATCCTCAGAATGACACAAATCAGGCTGCACATTTGTTGCAGAGTCTCCAAGAACGATACTGAGGTCCCCTCTGAGTATCAAGTCTGAAGAATGAATTCTGAAATTTGAAACCATAAATACCAGGGAGTGTTCCTTGGATAATTTTAATAACTTTTACGCACTTCATTATCTTGATCTATAGAAGAAAACTATTAATTAAGTCTCCTGCAGTTGATAAAAAGTTATATAATAAGGGAAATTCCTTATCTCATTGGTACAAATGATTGCTGAAGTTACGTTGCTATTCCAGACTGTCTTAGATGTTAATCCTTCAGTAGTTACAGTGATTGATTCTGAGCTTCCTTAGTGCAGCACCAACAGAGTAGCAAAATGTTTGTGATTTATTATTAGTTTTGGCAAAACACTTGGCAGGAAAGAGAAGTGGCTACAATGACTGTTTCATGTGAGGTTTAGGATTAACTGAATCACTTAGTTCAGGAAACTAATCCTGTCCATGGGAACTCCTGGAGCCCTGGGTTTCAAGTAATAATCTAGCCATACTGTCAAATAAAAATAATTTCCACTTGGCCTTAGTCAAGTCATTAGGATGAAGGGAAAGTGGTAAGACTGGGGACCCATTTGAGGGAAGTTGTTGAAAGGCAGGAGGTATCAAACACACTTACCTCATATGGTGG
Source organism: Ctenomys sociabilis (assembly GCA_004027165.1). Lineage (NCBI taxonomy): Eukaryota > Metazoa > Chordata > Mammalia > Rodentia > Ctenomyidae > Ctenomys > Ctenomys sociabilis. The sequence continues at coordinate 75,887 of PVKA01006523.1, read as the reverse complement.
AACTTCATTTTTTAAGGGTTAATTGCCTCAGACTGAGAAAAGGTCATCTTGCCTTATACTGTCCTTTGGGAAAGAAAGCTAGATTTTATTTTTAGAGTAGTTTAAGATGCATAGAAAAATTGAACAGAAGGCACAAAGATTTTCCATGTACCTTTTGTTTTACATACTTAAACTTCTAAAATCTCCAACAGAATGGTGCATTTGTTGTTCTACATGAACCTTACTGGCTCGCTCTTGATGCTTTACATTCTTGGGATTTGAAAAATGTGTAATAGTTTATATCCACTATTTAATATCATGAAGAATAATTTTACTGTCCTAACAATCCTCTGCGGTCTGCCTATTCATTTCTGTCTTTCACAATCCCTAGAAGCAGAATCCACAGACATGTTTTATTTCAGGACGTATACTATATGTGCTATTTTCAGATTAGCCAAGCTGAAATGTGATCTTTCACTTAGCAACATCCCTTTAAGTTTCCAACATGGTTTGATAGTTTATTTCTTTTTAGCGCCAAATACCATCCCATCGTCTGGATGTAACATTGTCATCAGATTCATAGGAGCCGATAGATTATTCCTAAGACAAACAGATTTTTTTAGACTTTTCATTTTTAAGAGGACAATTTTAGTTTTGATCTTCACGGTATACACGGAAAGCCATACTTAATTAATGCTACCTTGAAGTTAAAATAAAGCAGCTTTGCCTGCTACATCCATAAACTTCTATTTTGCAAAAGCCTTGCATGGGACAAAAAGGTTTCTCTGTGAAGACACTCTTTAAATGGGTTTTCTTGATTTCATTTTGTTTCTCTGCTTCTCCTTCAAGGAGCACTTGAAATTATTGTCTATAGAAGCTATGATCTCTTATTACCTATTATTTTACTCTTCCCAGTTGCCTGAAACAATTCTTGTGTAGGTCACTATAAATGTCTGTTTTATGAAATACTACAGCCTTTTTTCTTTCATCTTTTTCAGCTACCAGCTGTGCTGGTCCCAATGGAGCATTTTTAATCTCTTCTCTCTTTATACACCAGTATCTGTGAATGAGGCAAGAAGCTCAATGAAAGTCAGTTATAAATAATTTCCCCAATGCAGAATAATGATGCCATATTGGCATTCAATAAATATTGTATACATGAAATTTGCAGAATCCTGTACCAGGAATCATTGTGTTCTCCACTTACTCAGTTTTATGGTGCATAGTAAATTATTTATGTTCTCAATAGAAAAGTTTGATATCACTAGTAGCTTGTCGAAGCACTGACAGAAAAGCTATCAGTTGCTGGTTTAGCAGCACTATGCTTAGTGCTTTATGTGAATCAAGCCATTGAATTCCATTCACATTCATGATAGGCTTAAGGATCAGGTATGTTCAGAATTATTCACAATGGCTGATAATACTCTTGTGTAAAAATACCATCTTTTTTATCCATTCCTCAGCCAATGGGTATCTGGGTTGCATCCAAGATCAGCTATGACAAATTTTGCTGCTATAAACATGGGTGTGCATATATAGCTGTAGTACGATAATTTTAGTTCTTTTGGAAAAATACTTATGAGGGCAAGAGCTGGCTTGAATGGGACCTCCAATCCTAGCTTTTTGAAGAATCTCCATAGTGATTTCCATAATGGCTGTACCAGCCTGTACTCACAGCAACAGTGGAGAAGGGCTCCTTTTCCCCCACAGCCTCTCTACCATTTGCTGCTGGTTGACTTCTTAATGACAGCCATTCTTCTTGGCATAAAATGGTATCTTAACATTATTTTAATTTGCATCTCTTGAATGACCAATGATGTTAAACACTTAAATTTAAGGCTTTTGTAGATAAATGGATGCAGGTAGAAACTAAACTGGTAAGTGAAATAAATCGGATTCACATGTGCAAACATCAAACTATCTCACTAGTGTGAGAACCTAAAAGTAATGAAAATCTAAAAGCAGATACCATGAAAGGGACAGAAATTTTTCAATCAGAAGGAAAAACTGGGGTGAGGAAAAGGACAAACGAAACAAGGGAAAAATATATTTAGGTATATATGCATAATAGTTTAGTTAATTATATTGTAGATTTATGCTGGTCTTCTAAAAGGAGCAGTTAATACTTAAATTTTTTAACTCTGATTTTTTTCTCTTCTGAATTTCTTATAATTTCTTTTTTCTTTAAACAAATTTTACACATTTATATCTGGTAATATGAATAACTACTATGAAGATAGCATCATGCAACATAGCAGCCATTGCTGAACTCCTATTACTTTGTCAAGTGAAATCTTGTATTGTTTCTAATGCTTTTTTAACACTATTTTGTATTCTTTACAAGAAATAATAATAAAATGCAATATGTTTTCAATAAAGAAAAAAAGAATTATTCATATCATCGTGTTTTCAGTAAGTAGCCCATGTCATATTAGAATACATATTTGAGTGACTTCTCTGTTAGCATTTTTAAATTAGGAACTTAGCAGGTAGCCTGATCTGTTACCAAACTGTGTAGTATCATTCTTTTAAGACAAGGGTCAAGAACTTTCATTATAAAGGGATCATGTCATAAATATTTCAATCTTTATGGAACAAATGATCTCTAGTACAACTTCTGAGCTATTTCTTGTAGAATAAATGTAGTCCTGATGTCAGAGATTTTCAGTGGAGGAGCTGGGTAGATAGCTTGATGGCCTAAGTGCCTGTCTGGCAAGTTGAAGGATCCAGGTTTGATCCCCGGTACCACATGCCTCACCAGCCCCAGAACCCGCGGTGTGCTGAACCGGCCACCAAAACCAGGCACGATTGCGCATGCCTATAATTCTAGTGCTCAGAGGTCAAAAACAAATAGGACCACTATGAGTCTGAGCTATGCACTGAGACCTTGTCCGAAATAAATAAATAGTTAAGATTTTTAAAGAGTTTCAGTGGAACTTTATAAAAACATATCAAAATTGTAATTTTATATAATGAATGTGTTTATTTTTTATTTTCAGTAACAACGTTTGTAGTACATTCTGGTTACATTCCTTGCAAAGAACTGGTGCATACACATGACATTTATCAGCTTCCTTTTTCTAGTCCCCTTCCCTCCCTCCTCCTGTCTGCATTTCGTACATATATATATGTATTTATAGTACATGATGATCGTATTCCTTATAAGGACCTAATACATGTGCATAGCACTTCACAAACCCTGCCTTTTCCATTATTCTCATTTTCTTCCTTTCACTGTCACCAAAGTGTCAGCCATTTGGAATGGATTACCAAACAGTCTCAAGAAATGAGCCTGAGAAAAATCTAAATGCCTGGCTGAAGTGGCAGGCTTTGGAAAAGTGCCATATTCTCTGAATATTAAATTTATTTTTTTTCATTTTATTTTATTAAAATACAAATGTCAATCAGACAGTTTCAAGACACCTTAGCCATACAGATTCGATGAATTAATACATTGCAAACTGTTTTCATAACGTTTTGGTATTGTACAAGCTGCATACATGATATTATATTTACAGATATTATTTTAGCACATATCTCTTATCAGTGAATTAAGAGTGTAGTTGCTTACTTATCTTATTTTTTATACCTGAATTATATCAAAAATTCAATAATTATTTACCTAGTGGATGACCCTAGTACTAAAAGCTGAAATAATATCCTGTCCAACCACCATTAGTGCAGATCTTGCCTCTCATAGAATTATGTAGAAGCACAGCGTTATCTATCCCAACTGTACTGTCTATACACACACATCATGATTTTTTCTTTCTACAATTCTTCCTTTGTCTACACCTGTCAAAAGTGGGCACTCCATTGACATTCAACTAACTTAGGTGCTTGAACTCGACACCTGAGTCCAACACAGTCCAGCATTCTGCAACCATAGTGAGTTATTCAAAGAAATTGTCGACCATATCCATTTACAGCTCAGCTTAATATTATGGGCTCACGATGTATTATTAAATTTAATACTGTTTCATGTATATATGAATTGTTTCAATTTTCTCACTTCTTATAATTGTAATGATATTATTTGTTTCTTTTGAATTTTCATAATTCTTATAATTGTAATGATCATATTATTTCTTCCCTTTGAATTTTCATAATTCTTAATATGGAAAGCCTTCCATATTGGTGGCAGGTTTGTGGACAAATGTGAGGAAATCAACAAAGGAAGGATTTAAACATCATTTAAAACATAAAATACAGGGTGTGTTGGCCGCGACCCTTCCATCAGGGTGGGGAGGGGGAGACGTTGAGATGGGGGCTGCGGCAGCGGAGGCGGACCGCACTCTCGTTGTGGGCAACCTTGAAACGAAAGTGACCGAGGAGTTGCTTTTTGAGCTTTTCCACCAGGCTGGGCCAGTAATAAAGGTGAAAATTCCAAAAGATAAGGATGGTAAACCAAAGCAATTTGCATTTGCGAATTTTAAACATGAAGTACCTGTTCCTTATGCAATGAATCAACTTAATGGAATCAAACCTTTTGGAAGGCCCATCAAAATTCAGTTTAGATCAGGAAGTAGCCATGCCTCACAGGATGCCAGTTTATCCTATCCCCAGCATCATGTTGGAAATTCAAGCCCTACCTCTACATCTCCTAGCAGCAGATATGAAAGGACTGTGGCTAGCATGTCACCATCATCACAGATAATTCAGAGATCATTTTCTTCTCCAGAAAATTACCAGAGACAAGCAGTGATGAACAATGTTTTGCGACAGATGCCATATGGAGGGAAATTGGCTCTCCACATGTGGGTCAATCAGGATTTTCACCATCAGTTCAGTCACATAATCATACTTTTAACCAGCCTCAGGCTCCCAGTGGCGCCAGGATACACCGCCGTCACAGCGTAAAGGCCGACAGAATTCTCATCCCTACCTAGCGGACAGACATTATAGCTGAGAACAGCGCTACACTGATCATAGGTCTGACCACCATTACAGAGGAAGCAGAGAAGAGTTCCTCTACGAACACAGGAATCATGATGGCTGGAGCCATGATTGTGATAACAGAAGGGACAGTAGTAGGGATGGAAAATGGCACTCATCTCGACACTAGCAAGCATTAAAAGGACATTGTTTTCTAGGGTTGTTGTAGGCTCTTCCGACTAAGTCGAGCTGAAAATATTTTTGAAAAACTGTACAGAGCAGCTTTTCAAGTTGCCACATTTAAAAACAAAATCTACAGTGAATATTTAATACAGAAATGAAAAGAATTGTGGTTCCAGTTTTATTCCACTAATAACCTTTCACCTCAGGGTTTTATGAAGAGGAAAGGGTTTTATGCAAAAGAAAGTGCCATAGTTCCTAACCACTTAGATGGCTTCAGAAGGGTGATTGTATACCAAGCATGATTAAAAAAATAATATAATATTTAAATTCTGAAAATATCTTTACTGAAAGACATTGCTATAATGCCATGGTGGCAATGTGTCCTGTAACAAATTTTTAAAATGTAAACATTCTTGTATACTTTGATCAGACCTCATAGATGGTTGTATTATAAAGCAAATATTTTAACATTTTCTACTGCAAGAAATTTCGTATTAAGTGAAACCAGTTTTGATGTGTATAATGTGAAGTTTATGTTGATAGTCTCAGATGGCTATTTTGTAGATAAATTAAAAAATATAATTTTAAGTGATTTGTTCAGAAAGTTATTGGTTGTTAATGAATAAATCATTTTGGTTAACTTAGAGAATTTAAGTGTAAATTCTGTGACATGCTCTTTGTTGAATTACCCCACACACACAAGTATGAATTACATATGCTATTTTGTTCTGAAGTTTTAGAACTTTTTCATTAAATCATGTTTGATGTATGACTGGTCACTCAGGAAGTTAAGTATCTGTATATAAAATACCTGTATGTGTATACTTTTACATGGAAAATTATAGTATTAATGTAAATTCCCTTTTTTAGGAAGAACAGATATAACAGTGCATACTCAGATAAAATGCTGAAACATTTTACTGAAAGCAGTCTTTTTGGAAAAAATCATTATGTGCTGCCTCTTTTGCTCAAACTCCAGAAATTTTAACATTTTCCAAGTGCCCAAGACATGTGTACCAAGGACACACTTTGTTACAGAGATTGTACAAGTTGATTTTTATTTGGACATTGGAAAGAATTTACTGTTGACATTTTTCTGCTTTTAAAATTTTAAAATCCTAAAAAGTTTTATGTATCAGGGTACTATTTCCCTTTCATTGCAGAACTGTTTATAAAATTCATTCTTGAAAAATTTAGATCCTTTTTTAATACTAATCACAGCATTTGTACTGTTACTTTTTAATAAATTAAAAACATGGGAAAAAATAAATAAAACTTAAAACATAAAATACAGTCAAAATGTGGTAGACTATATCCCTTACAAAACATTTTATGTGAAGATAGTTTTGTGACCGTAGAATTAATTTAATATTAATGAGAAGGTAAAGATTGACACAGTAGATTAAGAAGCAAAAACAATTATATTTTACCTATGGGAAATTTACTTCAATTATAATTATATGGGCAGATAGAAAGTTAAAAAGGATAAAGATGAATCAAGCAAACACCTATGAAAGGAAAGCAGGAATAATATCAGATGAAATAGGCTTTAGAGTGAATAGTACCAGCCACAACAAGGGAAATTCCATATGATAAAAGGAGTCTCTACCAAGATAGAAGACCAGCTTTAAATGTATATGCACTAAACAATAAAAATACAGTACGTGAAACAAAAACAGATTGAATGGAATAGAGAAATACAATCATACTGGGAGGCCACTAAATACATCTCTAAGAAAGAATAAAATAACATGCAAGAAACTATCAAAGATATAGAAAATCTTAACAAGATCTTCAATTACTCATTATTTTACTGACATGATCTTATTGAAAATGCACCATCAAAATACCTATTTTTCTTAAGGACTCACATGCTCTATGCCCAGATGGACCATATGCGGGGGGGGGGGGGATAAATGAACCTCAACAAATTTCAAAGACTGTTCTTCAATTGGAATGGAATGAGACTAGATATTAAGATCAGGTCCAGGAGAAGTTCAGTCCTTGGTTCCAAAAAAAAAAAAAAAAATACAATGAAATTAAAAGCAGAAGGATAACATGAGGAAAAAACCACAACCCTTTTAAAATAATCCATGGATTAGAAAGAAAGTGTTAAGGAAAAGAAAATTACATTTAATGTGGCAAAATTAAAATATAACTGATCAAAATTTATGGATCACAGGTAATCAGTACTAAGAAAAAGTTTATAGAAATAAACGCATGCATTAGAAAAGAGAACAATTTTCATATCCATCACCTAGGCATCCATTTTTAATGCCTAGAAAAGAAACCTAAAGCAAGTGAGAGAGAGAGTGAGAGAGAACAATTATTAAAAGAAGATCAATGAAACATCTCATTTTTACAAAGATTGATGATGTAAACAAATTTTCAAGAAGATTACAAATAAAAAAGAGGCAAGTCATTGATTATCAATATCTGGCATGAAGCAGAAATGAAATTACAGTCACCACAGACATCAAAACAATGAGGGAGTAATGAGGGCATAACTTTGTACTTGTAATCCTACAATAAGTATATGACTATTTATACACAGTTGACAATTAGATAAAGTGGATCATTTCTCAAAATACACCAATATGGGGAAACAATCACTGAAGTAATTCAGTAAAGCAGTAACTGAAGCTTGTAGCACTCCAAATAACATCAACTCAATTAAAAACACACCCAGACATATAATAGTCAAGATCCCAGAAATCTAGAACAAGAACAATATACTAAAAGCTGCTAGAGAAAAGAAACAGATCACATTTAAAGGAAAACCCATCAGAATAATGGCAGATTTCTTTTCACAAACCAAGTCAAGAAGAGCATGGAGCAGAGTATTTCAAGTGCTCCATGAAAACAAATTCCAGTCCAGACTGCTATACCCTGCAAAACTTTTTCAAGTTTGATGGAGAAGTGAAATACTTCTATGACAAAGAACAACTAAAGAATTTCATGATGACAAAGCCAACCCTACACAGACTGCTGAAAGATACACCAAATGACAAGAACTCAAACAATATAATTACATTTGTAATTGAAAAATTCCCCAGAAAAAAGTTTCTATGTCTGAATGCACTTAACAGAGAAATTAGTCTCAATTCTGCATAATCTAGTCCACGAAATGGAAGGGGTAAGATACTTCCTAGTTGTGTTTATGAAACTATGAGTACCATAATAGAAAAATCAGTCAAAGACCTAAATAGAATTATGAATTTGGTTATACAAAAGTCATAACCAAATTATTAGCAAGATGATGCAGCAATTTATAAAACAAAATGATTCAGCAATTTATTGCTGAAGTTCAATAACCAAATGGAGTCATGTCAAGAGATCCCTGCAGTGGATTCCTCATCTCCTGCACAGATTTAGGTGCTCTGTTCTTGAGGAGAAAAAAAAAAAAGAAGAAGAAAGCAAAAGACAAGGATTGTAAAAGATGGGACACTGAGATGATAGTGTCCTCTGGAAAAAGAGACTCAAACCCTTCAGGTAGCTAACATTTTATTTAGCTAGTTCAGTGGGAGGGATATGCGCCCTTCCTGGAACCACATAGAAGTAGTGGTAGAATGCACAAGTTTAACATCCTAAAGGAAAGAAGCCAAGACTTATCCCCACACCTAAGGGCTAATTTCATTGACCCAGAGTAAGTGGGATTTCTGCATTTGAAACCCCACCCACAAGGCAGACAGATAAGGAGAGCCTCTGTCAGATACTATATTAATTTATAATTTGTGCTTCCCAACAGTTTCCACATTTAGAAATCAATTTATCATTATTTGAACAAACTAACATGTGATTGATTCATAATCAAGAAATGATCATAAAGGCAGAAAAAGAAGACAAATTTCTCAGTTTGATAAAAATTATCTATGAAAATATGTACAGGTAACATTATACAGAAAGGTGAAAGACTGAATTCCTTTTCTGAACAGCAAGGTGAACAAAATAATGAACACTTCTGCTAATCCTATTAAGCAGGGGTAAGGAGTTCCATCAGTGCAAGGCAAGAACATGTGACAAAAGATGACCAGACTTCAATGGCACTTGTCCCTTTATGCAGATCACTCAGTTATTCATAGGGAGTATCCAAAGAAACCTACAGAAAATTTCCTGAATACCGTAAATTTGAAAATTTAAGATAACCCTAAATAATGCTTCTGTGTCTGAGTGCTAAACTCATAGGCATTGAAATTAAAAATATAATAGCACTTATAATCCCTCTCAAATAAAAGATACTAAAATATAATCTAAGAAATCATGTATAGAACATGTGACAAGTCACACAATTCTTAAGAAAGATGAGAAAGAAAATCTAAGCAGCAAGATAGGAGAGAGACACCATGTTCGTGGGGTGGGATATCCAAAAATATATAAAAATTAATTCTCTTTATATTGATAATCAGTGTTTATGAAATACCTACCAAATTCCCTTTAAATTGATACCCATTTTTCATGAAATATCTACCAAATTCACAGAGCACCATCCCTGGACAGCTCAGCTGGTGAGAGGAGTGTCAGGTGCATGCCCCTCCCTTCCTCCATCTCCCTGAGACGGTGCAGCTGGCAAAAGGAATGGCCCAGAGATCTGAGCGAATGTGAGTAATACCCTAGGACCCTGGGTAAGGTCCACGCAATTGTCAGGTAGGACTGGAGGCATGGAAATATTCCCCGCAACATGAGCAATATGAACAACAAGTAGTCTCTCTTTTTGCTTTATTCAATGGTCTTCTTCCTCTCTTTTGTCAATTATCTCCTTGATTCTCACATACATAAACACTGGCTCACTTAAAACTCTCAGGCCTTCTCTTCCAACCCAGCCCTACTATGTCCCACAAACACCTAAATCCTGGGTGATCATCCTACTATAATTAACCTCATTCATCTCTCCATCTTACACTCTACCAAACTGAACCTGCCAAAAACAGAATAATCTGATGCCACTGAGTGGAAAACCATTGCATGCAAGAACATGATATAAGATGGATTGGGAGAATCCATTCTGTAGAAATTTCCTCTCGTGGTTATAAATATCAGGCTAATAGTTACCTCGGTTTGCCAGTAGCCAAACTTCATTTGGGTCCACTGTTATTGCCAACTAAATTACTTTAATCAGGATGTCATACACACTGTAACCAGTTTTCCCCCTACATGGCAACACTGCAATAGTAAGGATCATAACCATCACCATAGTTTGATACTAAGTCAAATTCGAAATAACTCTTCCACCTTAACATAATAGGATGTTCTATTTTTAGCACTGATATAAAGACTGAGAACCAGCTATATCTAGAAGATATCCAGAAGAACAGACACCTCCTAAGAAAGCCTCGGCACCAGCGATGAGTTTACATAGCAAAAGAAATCTACAAGCATCAACACTGAAAGCAAAATAAAATAGAAAACAGAAAATAAAAAGAAGAAAAAACAAAACAGAATCACAAATGACCAGTCCATACAGAACGAGTCCAAAGTACAAAGAGAGAGACAAAATTGAAAACCAACAAGTGCAGCTTTCTTATATGAGAGCAGCAAAAGTGAAAAAAAAAAAAAAGTCCAAAAAGCTCTTCACAGAAACAATGGCAGAAAAGGTTTCATGCTGTTTCCCTCTTGCTTGTTCCATGTCTTTCTCTTCTGTTCAGAAAAAAAAAAATGCTTGAGACCATAAGAAAAAAATATTCTCTAAGGAACAAAAAGAAGTGACTATTAAAATAAAACACAATGAAGCAGACGATAGAGCAACAAATAGAGTAACTGAAGAAAACAGTGGAACCCATGGATGCTAAAATAGAAATGAGATAGATCTAAAGAGAAATGCAGGAGACTAGCAACTCCATTGAATGACAGAAGAAAACTTTGCAAGTATGAATAAGTACTGTGACATACAATTGAATGAAACATACAGAATTCCAAATAGCCATTACCAAAATAAATCTACACCAAGGCATTTAATAATCAAGATTCCAGAAATGTATTGCATGAACAAAATATTATAAGCAGATAAAGAAAAAGAAACATATCATCTATAAAGGAAAAGTCATCAGAATAACCTCTGATGTCTCAATACAAACCTGTATATACCAAGGAAAGCTTGGAGTGAAGTATTTCAAGCCCTAAAGAAAATCCGTCTTCATCCCAGATTGATGTAGCTCACAAAACTACCTTTAAAATTGATAAAGAAATAAGATATTTTTGTGACAGAAAACAATCAAAAAAATTTATGACCACCAAACCAGCATTACAGGATGTTCTGAAGCACATATTTCAAAGACATAACAAGCACCACAAACACAAGAAAACCAACAGAAAAAAGCTGCCAGGCGGGACAAGTATTTAAACAGAGGAGAAACACTGAAGGTACGCATAGCATATTGAATGAAGGTGAGAACAGAATATCTAGTGATGAAGGAAAGAAAAATACCTTAAAAAATCTCAAGGGACTCACAAAAATTATTCTAGCAGCTACAGGATGAAGAAAAGAAGAATAGCATAAGATTGATTGGAATCAGAGAGAAAACTGGAGACAGTTCTGTGTTTTCTGTGTGAACAGAGATATACTTGTGTTTAACAGATATTTTATGGGGTTGCTCTCCAATAAGTTACTATTCAGAATATTTCCTCAGATTTCTACAGTGTGAATTTTCCCCCTTTACCCACCTAACCCTAGGTATCTATTCACACTACAGCCCACTAGTCCATCTAGCTTGGCTGATGGGATCTGGCATTAAATCAAAATTATAAAAAAAAAATCAAAATTATCAGGATCTCGGTAGCTCAGCCACATGAACTGCATCAGACAGACAGTGCTGGGATGTTTCCTAATTTCCCTTTAGCCCCTGCTTTCCAAAGGCTATAAAGTTAAATCCTGCTATGGTTCTAAAGAATACCCCAGAACCTTCCCAGGTATTCTATACTTTATAATTTAGGTCAGCTGGTGTTATTTTTATGTGCCCTGGAAACAAGAGAAGCTTGTTTTCAGGACACATGCAAAGCTCCACAAAAACTTCTGGAAAGATAAACAAGAATTTAATCTTCATCACCTCCGAAAATTAAGCAGGACTATGTGCCCTAAAAGAATAGGAGAGGGGACTGGGGAGATAGCTCAGTAGAATAAGTGCTTGCCTGACAAGTGCAAGGGCCTAAGTTCAATCCCCGGTTTTGCAAAAAATAAATAAATAAATAAGAGAGAATCATTTTCATTACTGTATAATATTCTTGGGTTTTACCCCACTGAATGTCATATTGTCATAGTGAATTGTCAAATGTCAGCCTAGTTTGGTTTTGGCCAGCTCATTTTACACTATGAACATGTATAACTTGTAGGCTTTTGCCAATTAGGCTTCAAATGGAGTTTTTACTGTTATATCTGAGAAAATGATAATGTGATGGTATATTTGCAATTCATCATTGTACTATTCTAGAGCACTTATTTCAAGGATAACCAAATAGCTACGATGTACCCAACCACTTAACACCTATAAACATACACTAATTTTTTCATGCTGGTTCAGATTTAGTCCTAGCAGTAAAAGAATAATAATTTCACTCGTAGGTGTCACAGTGACCAACATCTTCCTTTCAAAGAGCTTTTCAACCTTTCCTTCTACATAACTCTACAGCTGTAACTAATTTGAGAATCATTCTGGTTAATCACACTTTGATACAATCATTTTATCTAGATGAGCTGGTTATTGGTCATTTCATACATTAATGTGGATTGTCTGAGTTGGGTCCACTTTATTCAGGCTTCCCAATAAAATCGCTCTTGTTGAATGAATTTGGAGTGCTAGGGGTACTGTGTCAAACTATTGGAAGTTCCATGGAAATACTCTGCTACTTCCCCACTCCATTTTTTCTAGCCACTACTACTAAGAAAAAAATTAATACACTCAGAAAATTCTCATCTCCTGGTAAGGAATTAGCACAAGTCAAGAGAAATGTACAAATTAGCCATCTGCACAAATAACCCATCCTGGGAAGTGACTTGTAAGTGCCTTGTCAGTGGAAATAAAGGACTTTTAGTCCAGAGAGGGCTCAGAGAGACTGGACTATGGACCATAACTGAAAAGTAGTAAACTGTACAGTTGTGTTTTACCTTGCTGAGGATGATGTCATGGTGCTTTAGCAACTGATTTTAAGGGAAAAATCAGACAGTGGGAATGCATCATTGTTTGTATAGCACTGTCTGGAGATTTAGAGCACTTCCCAGGACCACTGTGATTCTACGTAGGGGATAACAGAGCTTTAGACATGCAACAGGTGTTTCCTGGACAGGATACTTCATGGAATCAGGGTCACAAAGAAAAAGAAAAGAATAAAGAGAGTTTCTAAAAAAGGGACAAATGAAAAGAGGGGAGAGGGACAAGATTCAGGGCAAAGAAAAATGCATGACAAAAAGTGACTCTAAGGCAAGCACAAATGGGACACTCAAAGTATTTGTTGGTAGAAGATCCCGATCCATCTCCCAGGTCTGATTAATTATTATTTCTGTTACAAACTTACATTGATTTTCCAAAAATTTATTTTCAGTAATGGTGATTGAACCTAGCATTTTGTCCATGGTAGGCAAGCACTCTGCATCATCTCCCCTTTTAATTTTATTCTGAGTTTTGAGACAGGGTCTGCCCAGACTGAACTACAACAAGAAATCTTCCTGTCTCAGCCTCTCAAATTGAGATTACAGGCATGGACTGCTATTCTCAGCCTCTTGGTCTCATTTAAATACAGACACTATTAGCTTGCTCCTGAGCTCCTCTGTCTTTAATGTAAGGTGGTTTTTCAGCATAATCTACTTTTCCTACCTGAGCAGCTTTATCTCCCCAACACATAACCCTGCTTAGTGACCTAGATTTTGCTTTAGTTGCAATTCCCATAAGAATTCCTTGATTTTTTCATAGCCCTGAAGTTTTTCATTTTCTACTCTCTCCAGTTAGAATGAAAGTTCATCTTTCTACCCCCATCCATCACCTTCTTAGTCTTGCTAGTGAGTTTCTCAACCAAGACGATCAACTCAAGCAAAACTTTTCTACAGCACCGCACATACCTCCCCATAAGCTAACAACTTCTGAGGATCCCATTGGACTTTATCAAATAAACTGCAGTTCCTGGTCCTACCGAGCATCTTCTTATCCCAGTCTTGTACATACCCTCCTAACATCTTCAACGGGACTGGAATGGATGAAGCAACACAAATCGGTGTCACAATAGTTCAGGACTTGACACAGTGCAAAGTAAACACTTCCAGTCTATTTTAAAATTCTATAAGGATGGGTGTCAATTGGTGGAGAATGACCAGCAATGGAAATGATTCCAGGCCATAATGACACAGACGAATTGTGAGAACCTCTCTAAGTTGAATTCTCATTTGAGCAAATTGTCACATCTTTTCCTCTCATTTTTTAACTAGCAGAAAAAAATCATGGATGTGTTCAGTTTACATTTTCATGATCATGATTTCACTTGTTTTAAAAATTATGGTTTCAAACTAAGGTCGAATATCTTCATTTAGTATGTTGACACACACATAGCATAGCTTAAGTGAGCACCAATTGAATACACATGATCTTTTTTGTGTTAAACAACTCACCAACCTGACAACAGGATAATATGAAAGAAAAATAAGTATATCTGCTAAAATTATAACACTAAATTAAAACACGACAGAATATAGAATAGAGTCCTTTAAGAAGGTGGCTGTCAAGTTTGTGTTAATATATAAACACATATGTCCACATAAATATTTGTTATACACATAAACAAAACTATGCACATATATATGTTTGAATGTGACTGCTACTCTGTAGTTAACAATTTTTCAAAGCCATAATTTCAAGCTTGTGGGTTTCTGTATCACAAGTATGCATCACCCTTAATTAAACATGTAGTCATAGGGACACAATGTTAACTCTGTTGCTTAACTCTTTTAATCACTGTTACTCACTCCTGCCTGACATTTGCTTTTCCATCATTCTTCTGAACTAGAATATGTATCATCCCCTGACACCCCAAGACATAGTCCCACTCATTCAAGTGGAAATAAGAACCTTTCCTAATAAAAGCAGCTAAACAGACCACATTAAGCAGAAAGGCCCCAAACCTAATGACCCATTACTCATAGCAAGCCAATGACCCACTGAAGTGACTGACCAGGTAACTGGGTCAACCAGGAGAAGGTTTACTATGTCAATAAAGTGTTCCATTGAGCTGTTCCACCCAGACGCAAAGTAAGAAGTGTGCATCTGGTAGGAATGCTCCTGCCCTGCTCTCTAGTGGGGGTGCCTCACTGTACCACACCTGAGCACCACAACTTCAGCTTTGATTCACAAAGTGGTCCCAGGAGCCAGAGGTCCATTACCTCATCAGTGCAAGTTTCTCATAAGGACACACAGGTTTTAGGGACTGGAAGCCTACCCTTTCACTGAGACTGAAGTTTGGATTCCTCCTAAAAGAGACCATTCCAAAGTCACCAGTCTAGACCTCAGATTTTTAAAAGAGCACTACATCATTTCTTAGATACATATTACATACGATTAGAACCTTATCTTACTTTTCTCCCTTTCCTAGCCAGCACTCGATGTCAATGGAAAAAATCAAAAGCATTCGCCACACAAAGTCCACATTGAAGTATGTTTAAGTGTCAGATTAAAACTAACAAAAGACAGGAAACAGAGAGTTAAGATCCAAGCACTGTCTTGAACTCACCCTATTGTGCCTAAGTATCAAGGGGTCATGAAAAAAGTCAGAATTAGCTACTTCTGTTTCCTTTCATTGATGAAATAGCAAGTAAACTTCAAAAAATGCTAAATTGACATGAAATCCCCAAGTGCCCATAACACAAGGGTGGTAACCTGCTCATACCTCTTACTTAAAGGCATATTTCAAGCTCACACTTCTTCAGACTTAAAAAAATAAAATAAAAAACCTGCTATTTTCAGTAAAGCCCCCTTTCTATGTAATGTTTTCTAGCTGTCCTGAGGCCATTCTCCTCCAAATACATACGTAAGTCAATAAATAATAAAAATAAAACATACTAGGAGGGCAAAACAGATTTCTTAACAAATAACCACAAACAACTTATTTATAGTTTTATACAGAAAACAATAAGCTCATATTCAAGATTAAATTTTAGTTCTAAAGACTTCCAACATTAGATGTGATTGTAGTTGCATCTAGTCATGTTTTAAGTTTGTCCAACAGAAATAATTTTTAGTTTCAGCATATTGGACAGTAGGAAACATGACTTTTTGTGGAGTTTGTTTCCTTTTGTTTTGTTTTTCTGGTCCTGATGACTGAACTATAGCCTTCACAATGAGCTACTGTATCTTCAACTTTTTCTGCAGTTTTCATTTTGGGACAAGAACTAAGTCACTAAGTTACCCATGCCAGGTTCATGCTTGTGATCCTACTGCTTCAGCCTCCCAGAGCTCTTCGATGACAAATATGGACCACCATATGGGGCTTTCCTCTGGCATTCTTTGACCCCAACTCTGAGACAGATATCCTCTTGAGTACACATGGGATTCCACTGTTTGGAGCTATGTCCACATTGGCTTGTTGCATAAAAATAAACTACTACAGTGCTTCTGTCATGATCCGTAGTGTTGCTAAACCAGCTGGCAGGAATTACAAAGATTTAAGTACCAGGAGGAACAACAGGCATTTGAGAGCAAGACACTCAGGGCTCTCCCTCACAACCCTTGGAACTCTTCCCCAGTGGTGCTGCTCATGCTCTGTGACCTGAGAAAGTTGCTTCCTCTGATTATCTCCAAACCTAAAAGCCCTTAGAAAACGGAGGGTCTCTGCCCTCCCAATTCTCCTAGGTAAATTTGTGGAGTAAGGCTTCCATTATCACCAGAGGGGGCTGGGGAGGCAATCATTTCAATACTATTTCTATCACGATCTTTCCTTTTTGAGCCCCTAAAGAAATGGACAAATAAACATTCTTCCTCTAGCCAAGTTAGACAAAGACCCTCATATATTTAACAGTAAGAGCTAGAGTGTAGGGTAAAAATGACAAACATCAGGTTGAATACTAAATTTAAATAAGAAATACATTAACGCTCTGTTGCCCTCTCTGGGGCAAAAGTTAAAACTTATTCCTGCTAGATAATGCAAACCATCCTTTCCTCACCACATACAAAAGCGAGCATTTTCACTTATTCTTACAAAAGAACAATTCAGGCATTGAGAAGAGTGTTCTGAATTTCTCCTTCAAAAAGAATTGCTCAGTATTTGCAAAGATGAAATGTACAACAAGTAAAATCAATTGAGTCAGATAAGGCAAAGTGATACTAATATGCTGCAGGATACTAATTGGCTTTTCTTCTGAATGGTTAACAACCTAAGATCCCAAGTCAGAGTTGGAGAAATAGAAGAGCCACAAGGCCAGCCAACATTTTGGCCCTAGCCTTTCAAGGTCAGCAAAGACTCAGGACATAGGAGAACCTGTACTGCAATATTATGAGACTCAGGTGAGCTCCAAATTTTCTGAACAAGGAGATTATGGAGCCACAGAGGAAAGAGATTGAAGTTCTAAAGTGTGCCTGGGGAGAGTCACATGAAGAGAAAACTTTCTCTCAAGCTCTCACAGAGAGCAAACTGGTCAAGCCTTGGCCGTGACTCATCCACATGGATGACACAGACAAAGCAACTACAGAATAATGTACAGGACTACAAGATAAACCTTGAGAGGACTTCACTGACCACATAGGAAATATAAAGTTCATGTGTTGGTATATAAGTCTTGATCTATCTAGGTCTTAACCATCCAGCAGAAAAGTATAAAAATGAAATATACATCATGGGGCCATAATATTAAGCTGAGCTGTAAATGACTATGGTCGACAATTTCTTTGAATAACTCACTATTGTTGTAGAATGCTGACAAAGGCTACAAAAAAACAAAAAAAGGAAACAAGTGAAAACAGAGTGTTCATGTAATTTATCATCAAAAATGGTCATTTTAATGTAACAAGGACAAAACCATTAGTAAACTGGACTGGTGACAAGGACACCAGATTCAAACTGAGACTATCCCAGGCAAACCTGGATATGGAGTCTCCCTAGAAGTAAAGTTAGAAAAGCTTTTGGTGAGACTTTCAGCATCTGTCCTTAGAGAGGCAATGGGGAGATGGGCAGAGCCTGGCTTACCTTTAAGAACTCAGAAGGAGGATGGATGCTGTAATCTCTAAGGAAACAGATACTTAGGCTACTAAAATAGATCTTTAAGAAGTAACTGGCCTTAAGCAGGCTGATATGGTAGGCTGGATGTGAAGAATTAGAATGAATAAAGCTCCGCAACCTCACAGATATGGAAAATATTCTTGCTCATAGACAAGATGAATCACAGGTGATATTATGAGTAACTGAATGATATCTTATGGCAGTATTTGGGCAAAACTGAAGCGAAAGCGTTAAGAAATATGTGTAAATTTATCAATTAATCCCATACAGCCTTTGCATCTTCCTTTTAGCAAAAAGCTGGCCACAACAGGAAAAGGCCATGAGTAGAGTAGACAAGAAACTCTGAGATATAGAAAATGCATTCCTATTTAAAGCATAAGACCCTACCCAGCAGATTTAGAGATGCTCCTTTAGTTCTGCCAGCTAGCTTCATTACTTTTGAAAAATATTTGTATTTATTGGCCTCAGTCATAGATTTTGAATCTCCCAAGTATCTGCATTCCCTTATCTCTAGTGCTATGGTATGCCCATGTCCTCTGTAAGTGCAAAAGGACGCCCTTTTCATCTTGTTTTCCTGAGCTCTTTGTTATGCTCCCCCCAAATACTGATTCTGTGAGGCTCTCTCTAAAATCTACGACCTCCAGTATAGCCTACCAGTTGAGCAGCTGTGTGTTCACTCCTTCCTAAGCACCTGGAAGCACTGCGTAGTCATGTAGCAGTCCAGCAACACGTAAGCAGAAATGTGTTGACACGGGCATTCAAGATGTAGACATTCACTTGTGCAATCACCTCTGAGATGAATCAGCCATCTCATAGCCATGTAGCTAATAGTTGATAATAAACAGTGTACTACACTGTGAAAGATGTGATAAGTGGGTCACTTACTCTATTAGAAGCACTACAACAAACTTCCACCCAAATCCTTATCTTTTTATCATATAAAACAAATAAATCCCTGCTTTTGAAGCTCCTTGAGATCAAGATTTTTCTTGTAACTAAAATTATACATAATTCACAACCTATCAGTTAGCTATTGCTGAGTAACAAATAGTCCTACAAGCATTCGTGCCATTTTGGGCCATTCTGCTGATCTGAAACTGGTTTCTGCTAGGCTCTCTATTCATCTGTAGGTACCAGGAGGCAAACTTGTCTGGAAAGACCTCAGCAAGGACAACCGCACTCTACTCCACATTCTCTATCATCTCCCACTGGTCTAGACCAGATAGGATGGCATGGTTTTGAGAGAAAGCAGAATTGTGAAATTCCACTACATTCTGTAAGCCAAAACATGTTACTAGAACATCACAGTTTTATAAGGATTGCTAGAAAATTAGAGTCATCACTACAATAGATCTTTCACATAGTCATAGATTATTAGTTTGAGAACTGGTGTTGTGAAATTATTTTTAATTCCCACATAGAAAGCCTTGTCTCAGACTATTTTTAGCTAGAGTTTTACTCTTTTGATTCCACAGGGCTGTGGAATGAGCCATTTATTACTGAGTCCACAGTGGGTTAAATGGGAATACTTTGGAGATACAAGAAGCAGACACTTTACCACAAACCGAATGACTGCTGGGATAATTATATCTTTGGATGCTCATATGTAGGAGGAAATTTTCACCCATCTGCAAGGACTTTGGAAGGAGGCTAAGAAAAAAACCAATACACAGAAGAGCTTCAGCTCCTAGTTGAAGTTCAAAAGTTGCAACAGCACAAAATGACCCCTATTCTTGCAGGTCGGTAATGGCTACCTATTGCTCAATGATAGCACTTCAGTCATCTGTTTAGGATAGATTTGTCTTTGTCTGAAAGCAAAGCTTCACACTATCTAGATAGGATCTTCCAAGACCATTGTTCCCCTGATTAAAGAACAAATCAAACTCAGAAAACTTGCATGATGTTTTGAAAAGGTACATTCTTGACCTTGAATAGTTTAGAACTGGAAGGAAAATGTTCACTTTCCCAAATAAAAAAATATACTGATGAACACCTTTACTCCTCTATTACAATATGTCAGAGACTGGCTTAATGCTTACCAGTCTTTTCTTCTTGGTAAAATCATATCCTCCTGTCACTCTGTGCCTAGGTAGAGATAAGACTGGCTTTCAGCACTGGGATGTGAATAGAAAATATCCCTTTGGGTTTAACACAGCATTCAGCAAACAATGATGTGCAGGTCAGATTTGTCCAATAATATTGAATGGAATACAGCCACTCAATGCATTTACATGGTCTATAGCTCTCAGTGGAAGATAAAAGCATCCCTGAATGGATTTAACAGAAATTAGATGGCCCATATAGCATACAATGGGTATCATCGGTCATTTTTTTAAAAGTTTTGGTCTTTCACTTAGACATATTAAGAATGTGTGCTGGGTCCATTCCCTCTTCTCCTTATCTGCCACCAGGAAGATTTCAGACCAATTCTGAAGACACGATTGGGTCTTACAAAGGGTAATCATGACCTTAGATTTTTGAATGACTGCATGGACTAAAGGCTGCTTTTCAGACCACAGATCCACCCTGAACTCTCCTGAGACCCACATGGAACCTTCTTGTGGGCAAAAATAAATAGTGCATTATGTTATAGTACTATAATCTGATGGCTGTTTATCATAGCAGCTAGAACTATACGACGTAACAGTAAAGCGCAGCACTCTATACAAATTGTGTAGATGTCTTAGTTGTGTAATGTGGCTTAGAGAAAATAGAAGTTTTAAGCCCAAAAGAGTACCAGCTGGCCTGTCAGTAAAGCCTTATTCAGTGCTTATATTAGTTTTAAATGTTACTTTGTCTTTGTTGAAATGTGACCATCCCAGAAAATCATCAGTTACTATATCCTAAGGAAGGATTTTATTATACACTTTTAAATGGAAAAGTAGATTTTATTTTTTTATTAATTTTATTGAGAAACAGATAGCAATGAGATAGTTTCAAAACAGATTAGTAGGACAGTTTCAATAATTAAGTTCTCTTTGTAGGGGTTATTTTTAGTACAAGCTACAGACGAAAAGGAGATTCTAAAAAACAGAAATATATGTTTATTCTCTCAAAACAATTAAAATCCTAACATACAGTAAAGAAGATGTTCCCAGAAGCCATCAGGAAACCTGGAAGTTGTTTGAACCCAGAGACCATGATACTTGCCTTTCTCCAGCGTCCTCTGCCCTTTGCCTACTCTGTCACCTCCTTTCCACAAGTCTCTTCCCCTATGACTTATTCAGATCCATCCTTCTTTTGTCTTGTCTGAGCACTGCAGGAAAAAAACGGAGAGTGTACTTTACACATCAGTTTCTCCTACCAGGCTCCAGGCCAGCACCATTCCCTGGCACACTTTCTGGAATACAGAATATGCTCACTAAATATTTTTGAAATTAATAGGAAACTGTTCTCTATGCCAGTGTCTCTAAATCTGGTTAAGACTTAAAATAACTTGAGAAATACATAAAAATATGAGTTCCCAGGCCCACTGAACCAGAATCCCCAGGGTAAAAAAAATCACAAAACTACATTTTTCACAAAGTCATAATAGATCATTAACTTCTATGCTCTTACTTTTTTTAACAATGAGCTTCCCAATCCCCATGGTTAACTGTTTTTAACCATGGAACAGTTAAATCTTAGTCCCTTCCTTTATGGTCCGGCCACAGCCCCTGGGTCTCTATAGAAGTGACATCGGAATCATGAGTGTCTCGTGTGCCAGTCATGGCTGTCCACTTTGGAGATTGGGGTAACTGACCCAGCAGACAACAAGCCTGGCTGTCATGAGTTCACACTCTAGGAAGCTAAGCAAGATCAAAAGCGAATGTTTCATATGTTCACCACAAGTGTTAGGAGGAAGAATTAAACTAAGAGAGGATTAGAGACTATTAAAGAGGAGTCCAAGTTTAGTTGCAGCAGCTTGAGATGGTCCCCGTAAGAAGATGGTCACAGTGAGAAGAAGGAGAGTGAGAGTTATACCTAAGAGAAAAACACCCATAGAAAAGAACAAGGAGCCTTCAGGGAGGGCTTTTCCTGTCAAGTTAAAGAAACATGCAGGAGACCAGTATCTGTAAAGTAGAATGAGGGAGGGCGTAAGTGAGCCCCAAGGATAGAGATATCCCACCACATGGGGCCTTGTAGGCTACCCAAAGATCTTTGCTTCCTCTCTCTGGGAAATGGAAAGCCACTGAAAAGTGCTGGCTGAAGAAGAGCTAGGTCCTGGCTTATGTTTTATTAGCATCACAATGGCTACTGTGCTCAAATTAGATTGAAGTAGGGATAAAAGTTAAGCAGGGGAATCTGATAGAAAGCCAGTGTCCCAATTCATGCGTGAGATCATGGTGGACAAGACCAGAATATGTCAAGAGAGGTGGAGAGAAGTGTTCACTTTCTGACTGCATTTGAAAGGTAGAACCAATAGGTTTCGCTTGTGGACCAGGGGTATGTGAAAAGAGGAGAGACAAGCCAGAGACCACTCCAGAACTTTGGGGACTGAGCAACTGAAAAGATAGCTCTGTCATTTATTGAACTACAGAAGACAGGGGATTTAATGGATTAGGGTGCAGGTCAGATCAGGGTTGGATTTGTTGAGCTAAAACACCCACGTGGAGGACTCATTGATGTACAGATTTCGTTCTTTCAGACCTGCTTTAACTTTAGCATTCAATCCCCTAATTTGAACCTCCGTTATGTAGAAAAGGGACTATTTTACGTATTAGTAAAATTAGTTCGTGAAACCATTCAGCACAGTCAAGTGCACGTATTGGGAAGTTTCAGAATGATGCCATCATCCCCAAAGAGAACCATTTATTTGGCCTTTGGAAAACCAGACCAAGTGAAGCAGGGGTCCGCAGTACCCTCAGGTTCTTGGGCAAGAGGAGTGACAGGTGAATGTTCTTTTCAAATAAGCAACTGTTCTTTCCAGAAGCCTTCATGGTTTACTAAACTTTTGGAAAATGAAACATCCATCTGAAGTCATACCCTCAGGGGAGATAAACTAGCAGCACATGCAAACCTAAGCGCTCTTGCACAAGAAGAAAAGCATGGTGCTCACCCAGGGCAGCTACGCTCCCAGCTGAGGATGTCAGAAATCCACGTATTTCCTTTCTAAAGAAACCAGAATCCACTCCCGCAACCATCTCCCACTTCTAGCGCATCTCACAACCACCAGCTCTGCCCTCGCTCCCACCAGCCAAATCTGGGTAGAAACAGCTGTCACCACAAAAGTCATGCGGAGCTAGGACAGCCAGCTGGCCCTGCGACGCACAAACAAACTAACCTTGGCGTTTTATTTTGAGCAAAGGGGTTTCCTTTCCTGTGTTCTTCTCGGCCGTCCATATTTTTGCTCTTGGGTAAACAAACACCAACTCAAATATCACACTGAGCCATACTGTGGGCGTTCAGGGTCACCACCATCAGTGCTTTTAAACCATTTCCCTCCTAATCAAAATCCTTTATCTCTTCACAACTTTACCAGCAGAGACACAGACTCGGCTTAAGCAGCCTAACTCACATCTGAAATTCTGCTTTGTAAACATTGTTGTTCCATTAACAATTTAACGATCTTGCCTCGAACTGTAGGCAGAAGTCATAGATTTAACAGATGACATAATGTAATAGTTAACATTTTTAAGAAACCAGCTACCATATCTGTTGAAGCACAGCGCCATCTACCGGTTGTACAGGAAAAGAATGTGGGGCGAGAAAGGGAGGAAGAAAAGTGGGAATGCGGATTAAAAAAGAAAAAGAGAAGGGAAGAAAAAGGCTTCGGATTTCTGCTGATAAAATTCTACATTCAGGTAAATGATCTCGCAGAGTAGGTAAATTCTCCAAGCATGCACAGTGTCTCTGTTGTCCTATCTATAAGGAAAATTGTCATACTCCCAAGGTTTGAAAAGTAATTAGCCTGCTTGGCATTTGAGAAAGGACATATAGACTACTTAAGCAGAACAGAGTTCAGGTACAGACCAACACTTCGAGTTCACTGTTTTTTATTCAAGTTTTAAAAAAGCAATTCAAGGCTGGGAAGATGGCTCAGTGGGATAAGTGCTTCCCTGGCAAGAACAAGGGACTGAGTTCAATTCCCGGTTCCACAAAAAAAAAAAAAAAAAGAGATAAAAAAGCAATTCAAGGTAAAAAATAGCAGTCCACATAAATAATTTTGAAACACACAAAGTATATAAAAACTCAGTTTGTAATGCTTTGTGGTTTGAGGAAATATCATGAGCTAAATATCATAATATAAATATACACCAAAAAACTATAAAATTTCTCAAAAAAGATGGAGAGTCTTTAGTTCTGGGATTCAGGCAAAGAAATCTTGGACATGAAAGCAAACGTGAATCATTAATTTAAAAAGTGATAAATGGGTGCTATGAAAAATTAAGAACTTAAGAAAAAGACAAACACTAAACTGGGAAAACACTTGAAAAGCACAAATCGTCCAAAAAACATGTGTTCAAAATATATACTTAACCCCTAAAATAGCGTACTAAACTGAATTTTAAAATGTTCACAATACTGAAACAGATAAAACTCAATGTTAGTACTAAAAAGTAAAATGGAAGTTAAAACAACAGAAATACCGCTATGTGCCTATAAAGAGACTCACATTAAAAACTTAGAATACTAAAGAACGCAAAGTGATCTGAAATCTTTTATATTATTGGTGGTGAAAACACTAGCATGATGTTTTGTAAAGAGCTTCTTTTGCGGCCAGTAGGAAGGATTATTGGAATTGAACCTAGTGCTTTTGTAAGTCATAAGGACTTACAAATTCTTCATCTGGTCAAATATGTACTTGCAACAGTACTTTGTTTCTAGACACTTCCTCAAGTGAAATGATAAATTGTGTTTTAAAAGAATTCTATGTGATTGTTTATACCACCTCGTCTGCAGTCAGCTAAAGTCACTCCCCAAACAGGGTTAAGTGATAAACTGCAACACGTGAAAATGATGGACCTCTTGATCCATTTAACAACACAGATAAACCCCACGTGGATTATATTAAGCAAAAGAACACAGCCTCAAAAATGCTATCTACCCTCTGTATTGCTCCACTTCATGATGCTTGAAAAAGTGAAAACTGCCAGAGACAGAAGACATTTCATTGGAGGCTGTGGCAGAGAAGCGGTTTACCATAAAGGGTGAGGGCAGAAATACTTTGATTCAAATGGTGATTACAGGAAGGCATGATCATCTAGATCATCTGAACTACACAAAGAAAAACAAAATTGTAATGCGTACCTATATCTATCTATATCTATATCTTTACAAAGAGTGAGGCAAACAGACAGAGACAGAGACACAGAGAGAGAGAAAATTGTATAATAGTGGCTATACTGATCCATGTTTTTTACCTACTCTCAATTGAGAGTTCATTTGTATCTCTCAAGTGACTAGTGACATTTAACACTTTGTTCATATATTTATTTTCTATTTATACTTCTTCATCTAAGAAGTCTCTATTCATTTCAGATGCCCATTTTGGATGGGGTCTTTAAATTTAGGGATCTGACATTTTTGAGTTAGTTATATATTATTGATATTAATCAGTTGACTGAGGAAAAGCTGGTAAAATTGATTTCCAGATTGTCTCTTCATTCTGTTGGTTGTTTGTTTTGCTATACAAAGCTATATTTGCATTCTCTTATTTTATTTATTTATTTTGTACTTAGGACAGGTCTCACTGTGTAGATCGGACTCATGATGATCTTCCTGTTTACAGCCTCCTAAGTTCTGGGATTACAATGCTCAGTCTCAATCACCTACTCAGCACAGTCCAGGGGCAGGGCCAGTACTGAAAGCCCATGGATTGAACTCTGGGCCCCTGCATCTGCCTAAGCAGGCACTTTAATCTGCTGAGCTATTTGGCTGGCCCTAATATTATTTGTTGTTTTTGTTGTTGTTTGTTTGTTTTTATCTTCTGGTTAACATTTTCATTGTAATATTTCCTTTTAAAATTCATCCAAGATGCAAAAGAAAACAAAGACAATGCCCCCCAGAAGGAATGGACAATTTGTTTTAGTTTACAGCACAGAAATCCTTCTCTTAATGGGAATTGTGCTCTTGGTTTCAGCAATAAGTGAAGGAGAAAAGATCTTTCCCTTTGAAGCTCTGAGAGGAGTGTAGGTGTCCACGTTAGTGTGGGTGGATAAGATATGTTATCACTTCCCTTCATGAGTCACTGTAGCACTTCAGGGTTGGAATGGTCTCCCTGTCATGGTGGCATCCACCTGTGGCTATTGATGTTAGTTCTAGATCTTGAAGAAGCTGTCCCAGGACCATGTCACCACAGCCATGCCAGTATCAGTCACTCCCAGGCAGCTGGTACAGTTTTCATGTCCAGCCAAGACACCAGCCCTGTCAGCTTTGAGGGCATCCCACACATTGTAGATGAAGTCATCAAATCCAGTGAGGAGGAGGCGCCTGCTCTTGGTGAAAGAGACAGAGATGATCCCACATATGATGTTGTTATGGCAATAGGTCATGAGTTCCTGGTCTGCATGGAGGTCGAAGAGCCTGCAGGTACCATCATCTGAGCCTGTGGCCAATGCATTGCCATTCGGAAAGAAGCAGATTGCATTGATATCGGACTCCTGGCCAGTGAAAGTCTGCTGGTACATGCCTTCCTGGACATCCCAGAGCTTAGCTGAGCTGTCACAAGCACCGGAGACAAAATAATCTGGTGTCGGAAGCCAGAGACAGGCTCATGATGTCCCCAGTGTGTCCAGTAAATGTGGTTGTTTGCTGGCCAGTCTCGATGTCCCACATTGCACACATGGTGTCTCCGGAGCTGGTGACAATCTGATTGTCCTCCAGAAATTGGCAGCAGGACAGGTAGCCTGTGTGTCCTGCCACCTCGCAGCTCACACGCACGTTCCCTTCATGAGTCTTCAGATTGTAGATAGAGCAAATGTTGTCCAGGCCGCCACAGACTATGTAGTTTGCAGAGGGGGCATAAGCACAGGTCATGACCCAGGAGGAGTGCAGGGAGGTGGCATAGACCTTGTTTGTGGTATCGCTGCCCCAGATGATGAGCTCCCCATCCTGCTAGGCGCTGACCAAGAGCCTTGAGTCTGGGCTCTGCTGCATGGTACAGATCTTGGCTAGGTGCCCCCTCCAAGACTCCTGGTGCACATCGGAACTCTTCCCATTGGATCGATGTTGGTTGTGATCTGAGACCGACTTGCATCTGCACCTGCTTTCTGAGCATCCCTGATGTGGTTGTTGAGCTGCTCAGCTTCCTGCGGTAACTGGTCCAGTGTGCTCACCCTCAAGTCCTAGTATCCTTGCTGCCACCACAGAGAATCTAGTATGTCGCCCTGCGCCCACCTCCCTGCCACCGGTTGGTTGCTGTGCTCGCAGCCCTCGGGCAGAGCCGGCGAGGTGTCGGATCCCCGGGGGTACTCCGGTCCCACCTGCTGCCCTCGCCTCCCCCACCCGCTGCTGCCTCTGTCGTCTGCCCCTCAGATGCCTCCAGCCATCCTTATTTTATTTTAAAGGTAAAAAAATATATATCAAAACAAGATAACAGGAGAATAACAATGGCTAATACATTGCATATTGTTATCTTTAATTTAGTTACTCAGAGTACAAAATGCAGACATTTAACTGTCCAAACAGTATTAGCACAACACCTTTTGATGAGATGAGATCCCAGGTGTTGATTCTTTGTAATATTTCCTATGCATTTGGGCTTTTGTCCCTAGTCTTTGCTTTCATCTACACCTTCCATCCTATAGAAGATGTAGTGGTTTTGTATTAATATGTAGATATTTGATTCATTTCCATTTTGATTTAGTGCATGGTGAAAGACATGGATCTAAGTTTACTCTTTTGTGTATGGAAATCCAGTTTTCTTGCACAATGTATTAAAGAGGCTTTCAGTTTTCCAGTGAACATGTGTCGCTTCTTTGTCAAAGATAAGACGACTGAGTGTGTTTGTCGTTGTTTCTGAATCTTCTAATCTGTTCCACTGATTATAGCTTCAAAAAACTTGAAATACTTAGGAATCTATCTAAGGAAGGAAGTAAAGGCTCTTTACATAGAAAGCCACAGTAATCTGCAAAAACAAATCAAAGAGGGTATAAGAAAAGGAAAAAACAGCCCTTGTATTTTTTTGGTAGGAAGAGCCAATACAGTGAAAAATGGCCACACTCCCAAAGCTATTACATATTGTCTTCTTTTCAGTGTCCAAATTACGTATCCATCTGCCTTCCCGGCGGTGATGGCCCAGTGACATCTCAACCCTAAAGAGAAGAGTGCTTGTGTCCTCCACAGGCGGAACCTGTCCTGTACTAGATTTATGATGCCAGCGGCAAGGCCAACCAAAGCAAAAGGGGGAAAATAGTAAAACCTAGTGCCAGTGAAGGTCATTTGACTCCACTAACATTTGCCTTGCTTAGATCCCAGATCCATTAACACATTTCTTGGGCTATAAAAATTCTATTATTTCTGGTGTATCTGTCATGTAAAGTGCTGAGGTAGAAATCAACTACCTCAGATATTACAGAGCAGATTCACCAAGGACATGTCCTGGAACAGCCCTCTACCTTAGGGAGGATTTATGCTGTACACAGTAGAGGACAAGAACTGTGGAAGGGCACCTTTGGGACACATGAGGAGAGAAGAGAGTCACCAGAGAAGGTCGAATATTGTCCTTAAAGAGAAAAATATTAACAATAGTGCCTGTGCAACCATCCACATGATACCTGCAAAATATCTGCTGATCAGGCTGACTGCAGAATACAGGCAATGAGAGAAGCCCTAAGAACACGGCCTTCAAGTCTCAGGAGCCTCTAGCTTTATCAAGTTGTGTAATCCAAAGGCCACTGTATGATAAAATTATGCTTAGAATGTATAAAAACACCATACATGTTTCTTAAAATCCACATCACTGTTTAATCTAGTTGAGGCCAAAATCTTAACGAGAAAGAAATTCTCTGAGTGATGTAATGGGATTGGCCTTGATAATGGCCATTAGAGTGACTTATGCAGTAAGTTCTCCTGGAATGTTATCCTTAGAGTAAAAAGCAAAGGGTGTTAATCTCCATTACCTTCTCTAGTCCTGGGACTCTAATAACCATTTGGAGATGGGGTCTGACTGTGTGAACTTCTGATGAATGCTTTAGAAATAGTCACGGCTACTTCTCATGCATTTCTTGAAACAGAAATACCTTGAACATTTAGTCTTGCTATTTCTTTGCTCAAAACTTTGCCATTCATAGAAAAGCCATTCATTCTGCCTTAAAAATCCTATTTGGATTTATGAACTTGAATAATTGCTCTCATCAGTCATATAAAAGTCTGAAGATGTATGCAAAATTACTTACCAGTAGCTTAAATACTAAGCAACTGATCCCTCAAACCTCAGAACTTTAATAAAATGAAGGCTACAATGTCACAAATCTAGCCATATTTTTGATCTGTACCATTTTTAAGATAGAATTTCAATAAATATTATTCTTTTAACATATCATAAATTCACTTCTCTAAAGCTGCCATAACTTAGTCATAGTTTTATACTTCTCAATTTCTGTGAATCTATCTTCAACCATCCGTCTTCACTTTCCCCAAATACTCATAATAAATAATGCAGAGCCTGTCTCTTTAGTTTTTCCTAGACTTCGTTTCAGTTGCGGTTTTTATTTCTCTCTCCCCTTTAATTCAGTTGTCCGAGGGCATCACCCACAGATCACTGTGATGTAGAAGTAGAATACAAACTTAAATCCTAAACAGAGGCATTGTTTTGGAAGGTATGATCTCCTTGGCAGTTTAAATTCATGATCAAACAGCAGCCCAGATGACATTTTGAGAGTTACCAGGAAGCTGTCATCTAAATGTTTTCTCAATAAGCTAAGCCCTGGTGAAGAAAGACAGAGTACTGCTCTTTGCCTGCCTCTATAGTATTCTGCCCATTAATTTTACAGCTATTTAGCTAGAAGTTACACAACTTAGGCTCCTTGTTTCTTCTGAACAGTAGTGCATTGTGAGACATCCTTTTGTGTAGATAATAATACATTGCTTCAGACAGAGGAAATACTCCTGTAGTAACCCACTGCGTGTTTATTCCATATCTGTCTTGAAAAATTGAGCACAACATCAAAAGAACCAAGTATGAAACATGAGGCATTTGCCACCTTTGACACCTTCAACAGCAGAAGTAAATACACTCAATTATCATGTGTGACTGCTTCAGCTACTAATATAACCTCTTCTTCCCTCGCTCTACCTCTCCCTCTCCTGCACTCTTATTCTCCTCTCTCTCTCTCTCTCTCACTCTGTCTCTCTCTGTCCCCCCTTTCTCTCTCTGTCTCTCAGTACTAGTGATCTGGTGGTTGAACTCAGAACCTTTGCCCTGGAGCACATCCCCAGCCCCATTCCTTTTCATTTTGAAACAGGGTCTCACTAAATGACTAAACTGCCTGGGCTGGACTTGGCACACTCCTTTCTCACTCTTCCAAATCGTTGGGATGACAGGTATGTGCTACCATGTCTGACTTTTGTTTGTTAGCATAAACCAACAGAGAAACATAAGTCTTAACTGTATACGGATAGGCCAAAAACAAGGTTAAATTTAGGGCAAATGATGCACTACTTACTCTAAGCAGTTCTGGTAACACTTACACAAACCCAGGGGCATGGGATTCTGCCAACCTTGGACCATATTAGGGAAGATTGGTGTCAGCCTTCACTACCTACATAGGATTCCCCTTCAGCTTCAGGCATCACAGCATCCTGGGAAGCAGAGAAACTCCCTCACCAAAAAGCCATCGTCTAGGGCTGGAGAGATGGGTCAGTGGAATAAGCACTTCCCTGGCAAGCACAAGGGCCTGAGTTCAATCCCCGGTTCCACCAAAAAAAAAAAAAAAAGACAGCCATTGTCTGATATCCTTACATAGCTAGAGACATCCTTGAGTCCTCATCCCCAGGCTGGTGCCTAGCATCCTCCAAATGCTTGCACCTGCCTCACATGTAGATTTGCTTATCAGTCTTGGCTCATCCTGGACTCAGTGAATGTCGTAAGACTTAAGTTCCTAAGACCAAGAACTTCATGTAGAGGATGAAATTCATGTCTCACCTGAAATTTCTGTCCTCAGTCACACTTCTACAATAGTCATTAACAATACTGAGTAGGTTTTTAGAAAACTGATTTTGATCCCCAGTACTGCATGCCACCCCAGCCCTGAAGCCCCGAGCATGCCATACAGGCCACCTGGAACCCCAGGTGAGCTGTACAGTCCACCCAAACTGGGCATGGTGGTGCACACCTGTAATGCCAGCACTGGGGAGGCTGAGACAGGAGAATCACTAAAAGTCTGAACTGTGAAGTAAGACCCCATAACAATTAAAGGAATAAAAATTTACAACTTAAACATTTAAACATTGGCCTGTTCTAAGGGGTATGACAGTGCCTCACCCAGAGACTTCTGAGTTCCCCATAGCCCAGCGGTATGACCTTGTATAAGCGTTATAGGCTTTTTTTCTCTGACTCCTTTCAGTTAGGATGACCTTGCTACTGAGTGAGTCACAAATGCCTGGAAATATACAGGCCGCAAAGGTGACAATGTGGTTTGCTTGACACTGAAGGATTTCTTAAGGAGGCAATTTTAGGACTAACAGCAGGATGGTCACAAGCAAAACAGCCAGCTTGTTACCCAGTGTACCCACCAAACACCATCAGAGAACAGCCTTGAGCTAATGAGGGCTGCTCAGCAGCTCCATAGTTTAGCTCTGTTACCTTACTTTGGGACAAATGTAAGAAAATTTGGAGCTGCACGTAGGATCCACCTGATGAGGGAATTGCCTTTGCGTGATACGTCCATTGTGTATCTGGTTCTCCTTCTCTCATTTCTCCTCACTCCTGCAAGTGCTCTTTCCGTAACTTATGTACCTAGACCTCATCCTCTTCTTAGTAAAATGCTTCCTGAGTCCCCACCTAAGACCCTGCCTCTCACACAATATTAGAACACACACAGAACTGAAATTCTCCCAGCAGTGACAAACTTCACTGTAGCCAAACTTTCAGGCCTCTTCTCCTGAACCGAAACTGTCAAGAGTAACATTGGCAGGTGGAAAGATTCCTGTTCTCTTGTTTCTATTGCCTGACGGTCACCTGAAGGTGACACTAGGGAGACAGAAGCAGGACAGATACAGAATTTAAGTAACACAGCCAAATGATAAAGATGTGATTATTTCTTCATCAAGGGAAATCAAGCTATATTTTTCCTAAATAAGACTAACATCTCCTGTAAGTTTTAAGAAAAGTGATTTGCTCTACTCTCATTGTTAGTACAGTTGTATAATTGTTTAAGTAAAAGTATTTTTCTGAAACTGTAACCCAATAAAATACTAATCTGGGCAGGATTGATATCTTTTTTAAAAAAATATTTTAAAAGATTCCTTCCCTGACTTGCTCTTTCTTTGAACCATTGAAGCTAGTATATGACAAGGAGCAATTTGCAGTCATTTACCAAAAAGCAATAATAGTAATAATAAGGTAGCTCTATATCCTGTGTGTTTGATTTAAGGAAAAGCGTTTCCCTTTCAGGGCCCGAGAATGCACAAGGTTCAAACAAAGTGCGGGCGCTAACACGCAGACTGCTTTCCTGGGCAGGGCCCCTGCACAGAATGACTTCATTCAGAGCTGCCGCTCGCGCATGGAAAGTGTGGGTAAAAAATCCCACAGAGTTCAGACGACCTTTTCCTAACTTTCAGGATTTTTTTCCCTTGTTTGTCTTTCAGGTCTAAGCCAGGGATAACATAAATATTCATCAGCTGATATTTGCAGTAGCTTGAAGTTCTGAATGAGGCCAGGCTGCCTCCTTCCTATCCGTCCATGGAATGGCAGCTTCTCCCAGCCAAAGGACACTTTTCGAAATCCCCGAAGTGTACTCCTAGGCTTTTCAAATTGAGTCTTTTTCCCCCTTTAATGCTCAAAGCAGAAATGCTGTCTGCCTAATGTTTACCCTGGGATTATAGAAGAAGAAAAAGAAAAACATCACTTCGCCAGGCTTTAAACTTTCAGATACCTTGACGTAACAGGCAAATGTGTTAGCAGCTCAAAATATTTGTAGTATATATCAATGGCTAGGCGTGCTGTAGGTTTCTTTTTTATATCAAATACCAGACAGATACCTGGGGCATTTATTGTATGAAGAACAGAGAAATTCACCATAGCTTTGATCTCTTCCTTCTGCTTTGTTAATTATCTGGACAGGTGTTAGATGTTGGAAAACACTTTCGAATAAAAAAAAAAACTTCAAAAAGGTCCTCAATGTTGAGACTTTAAAAAAATAAAATAAAAAAGAAGTAGTGCCCGACATAGGCCCTGGGATGGAACTCATTTTTCTGTAATCCAGATTTCTGACAAGTCACTCTTTCAGGATCTGAAATCTTTTCATCTTTCAGGGTCTTACTGAAATAAATAGAAAATTAGCTGTGGATGTAAACAGAAGCAAAAGAAAGTGTGTTAATAACCCCCAGCTGTTCATCACAGAATCATCAGTGGTTAATAAATAAAACATGTTTTTGTACAGGGTAAATGTACTGATGTACAACATTTTCATTTTCATTTTGCTTGTTTGTGTATTTTGTTCAAGACTGTGTGGAAATGATGCCTATAGTATAAATTAATTGGATAGATGTAGAACTTGAAGATCATTTGTAAATTTTATTACAAGTGCCATACGTGGAAAGTTTTTCCTGGAAATGTTCTGCATTTATGAATTTTAAATCACAATTCCAGCTTAAGATCTCATAATCCCTGTTCTGTATTGTTTTTGGGTTTATCCCTCTTACCCATACCTGACAGTGGAAATAACTATTCAAACCACCAAGTTAGAGAGATGCAGAACAGGGTCTCAGGTGTTCAAATAAGCACCAGATCCAGGTTGGCAAGAATCCTACCTGGAACAGATACCCATGTCTGTATTCCTGTCTCTGTCTCCATCCTGGAATCTGGCCTTGCCAAGACCAGAATGGGAGCCAGAGGCAAGAGCTCAACTGTGTTCTCCCCGGCTGCAACTTGTACCAGAACAAGGCCTGGTGGAGAATTACTGGAGTAAGCCAAAGCCAATGACTTTCTGCAGAAACAACTGGACAGCAGACAAGGATGTTCCATGGTCACACATGTCCAGAGACATTTGAAAGTCCAGATAAATGAAGGCAAGAAAGCCTTTCCTGTCCCTCTATGCTTTGTTCAATATTGAGTATTATGACCTGGAAATAGAAAAGAGAAGAATTAATGACTGATCTATATGTGAAACTCATGTTTTCAGATTATGTCTGGTTAGGATGTCAAAATTATCCCAGTTAGATACAGATCACTCTTAGGTAAGAAAGCAACCTGATTTAATAGTGATCGGTAAAATCTTTTCTACAAATGATTCTATCTTTCAGTATTGAACACCAAAAGAAAACTCTTTCATTTGTATTTGTTTTCATTGTTTATAGATTGTTTACATGTTAAAGACCACTAACTGGGTTTTAGTCTTGCACTACTCTGGCTTCTGTAGAAATTCTGGGTGGCCCCATAAATAACTCCCTTGTTCAAGTACACAGTAAATTTTTCAACAGGACAAGAGGATTTCAGACTAGTTGAGGCACGTTATGGCTGCCCTTCATGCCGTCCCATTATAATGACCTGTGTAACTTACAGTACAAATTAGGAAATTTTAAGAGAAAACTTGGATTACTAATCCTGCTGGGAGAAGAGGGATAACACTGTGGGCTGTGGGCCACTGGAACACTGCATTCCAGCTCATTCTTCCTTTGGCCTCCATCCCTAACTTTGTTTTCTGGGCAAAGTGTATATCACTAAGGAAATTAAGTGATGTCTTGAATGTGGATCATAGCTATACAAATTATTATTAATATAAGATCAGTATACAAGGTATGATAAAAATATGGCATGAGCTTAAATTTTAAAATGCTATTATGGTAAAAGATACATTGCTATAAATCTCCCTTAAAATATTCCCTTGTTTCACACACAGTTATCCCACCATTCTTGCCATTTTCTGAAGCCATTAAGAAAGCACTTTTTGTGTTTTTAGTTGTGCTGTTGTGGCTGCCTTGGTCTCCTGAGCTGATTGAAACTGTTCAACATTGAGTTTAAGGAAGAGCCAGAGGTCATGGGGCACAAGAGCCAGTAAGTGAGGTGGAGGAGGCTCAAACGCCATGTTCTAAGGACCTACCTTTCAGTTGGGTGGATCTTGGCGTCAACATTCATTACATTTTTGGCAATACTTCATAAAAACACACACAATAGAGTTTCTAGAACTGTTTCACAATGGGCCCAGAAGGGTAAAATAAGTACAGCTGACATGAGAGGCATGAATGGCAATGTATCTCTTACTGACAAAAATTTTAATTTGAATATTCACTGTATGTTTTTGATTGACACTTTTCTAAAATTTTGAGGTCAGCTTTGAAATATCATCTTTCCACCTTCTTCCCGATGACTTTAGTGATATTTAAAGCATATTACATAAATACACATGTACTTTACCAGAAAGGAGGCTCATATTACATGAATAGAAATAGATCATTAAATGAGTAGATGGTTTATTTCTTTGGGGTGTTTTGTTTTGGTTTGGTTTGGTTTGGTTTTTTGTGGAACCAGGGATTGAACTCACACCCTTGCACTTGCCAGGGAAGTGCTTATTCTACCGAGCCATTTCCCCCACCCCAGATAGTTTGCTCCTAAGAAACTGCTCAGTTGGGGTACTGATGTGTTTTCTATACTGAAATATACTCTCAGCTTCTGATAGTAGAATGAAAATGATTTAGAAAGTACAAAAAGGCTTCAACAACTTCCATGAGGCCAATTTCTATAAGTAGAGAAAAGCACTCTTGAAGATAAGTAGATCTAACACATCTGTGTGGAATCTGAGGGCTGCATCAAACCAGTTGATTTGCAACTTTGGTGCAGTGGATTTTTCTGTATATTGATCTTGAAAAGACACCATATCTCTCATTACAGCTCTTCAGTGTTGTAATGTGGGAAATAATACTATGAAAATGATTAACTATAAAGTAATTACTTGGAAGTTCCCATGTAATTACTACTAAAAAGTCACTTACCTGTAAGTCAAATTTAACTTGGTACCCTGTGTTTTATGTGAAGGACTTAAATATCTATGGATTTTACTATCTAGGGAATCCTAGAATCAATTCATGATGGACACTAAGGGACAAATGTGTTTGTTCTTTGATCTTTATTGTATAATACCTTATGGGTAGAGAATCATGTCACTGGGATTTGAGATGCTTTTAGAGAACTGACTCCAGGCTACTTAACTGACTGCTGCAGATATCATTTTAGGGATTTGTAAAAACAAAGTTTTACCTCTCTTACAGCTAAACTTTGCTTAATGTTGTTATTAAAACTTACCAATTATCTCTAGCAGTCCTACTGGTTTACTGACCTTGGATAAGTCATAAGTATTCTAGGTCAATTAGAATTCTAGTTCTTTACTACACACACTATTTATAATAAGTATCCATTTTGAGACTTAATATAGCTTAACAGCAAATAGGTCTTATCAAACCAAAAGATCCAACTCTAAATTCATGTAATTAAATTAGTCACTTCAAGAACAAAGCAACCAGGAAGTTAAATTTTCAAGAACAAACACATTTATTTGGAAATAACTTGTTAAATTTCCATCAAGCTTTCCGTGGTCCCTAACTGACAGTATGGTTGTGGATCACTGACTAGGGCTTGAACTAGCAAAATAAGACTCCACTCACTTTGAGCCTAGAGTCAGTTCTCTATAAGCATCTCAAATCCCAGTGACATGACTCTCCACCCATAAGGCATTATACAACAAAAATCAAAGAATGAACACATTTGTTTCTTAGTGCCCATTGTGAATTGATTCCAGAACCCTCTAGATAGTAAAATCCATAGATATTTAAGTCCTTCATGTAAAACACACTGTACCAAGTTAAATTTGAATTAGAGGTAAGTGACTTTTTAGGATCTATCTAAAACACTGCAAAAGAAACATATATTTATCCTAAAATATTTCATTGTTTCAGCCCAGGACATCTACTGTTTGCTTCATGTAAAGCTGTCCATACTGGAAAGAGAAGTATTTCTTTTCTTTTTTTCTCTTATCTGCATGACAATAGTTAAGACTCACAATTGTCCCACACTCATATGGCATCTTACCTTCCTGACCACAAAAGATTGGTCAGGAATAAGCAATTTGGTTTACCTATTCCTAACCAATGACAGAGTGAATTTTCCTTATCAGAATCAGCAGATAAGCCCTGCGGAGCTGAAGGCTCTATAATAGAACACTTCCCATGTGCCTTGTCAAAAGGTAGATGCAGATCAACAGTAAGAAATCTTACAGCCAACATTCTGTAGGGTGAAAAATAAAAACAATCTGAGTAAGCTCTTGTGGCTTTCAGATCAAGATTCTGAAATCCCAACAGCACCCATGTTCTTCCCAAAGCTTGGTGATTCTAACTCATAGTAATTCTTTTCCTTGATTTAGTTCAAGTTCTATTTTATTTTATTTTCTGATAAAGCATCATGAGTTATAAAATCTCAGTGCCAGCCTTGCCCCTAGTGCATGCTAAGACAGTGATTAAGACTGGGCGTGGTGGCACACGCTTATAATCCCAGTACTTGGGAGGCTGGAAACAGGAGGATCACTATGAGTCCAATCTGTGTAGTAAGACCCTGTAGACCCTGCACTGAATACATACAAAAAGAAAAAAATAAAAATAAAACAAGGTCAATGAGACATTATTCATGAAACTTAAGCAAAAAATAGTTTTCTCACAAAGAGTAAAGTATTACTATTTACTATTTTTAAGAATTAACTCTTACAAAATTAAAAGGCAGCACATACCTTCACCCAACTATAGTTGGCCACTGAATCCTTTATTCAAAGAATGGTTATCCTTTATTCAGAGGATGGTTCATGGAATACACATTAATAATGCCTTACCAAAAAAATGCAACACATTCCAAACAAATTCAAAATGTGACTGTGAAATTTTAATAATTGATAGTCATTCACTAAACATTTGAAATCAAATAAAGTTAAAATGATAATACTCTACACAAAAAAAATTCTCCTTTATTAGTGAAAACCAAATACAACTTTACAGTAGTGATTTATGAATATACTCATGTATAAACATTTCTTTAAAATTTTCCATTAAATATTATGATTTTAATTTATTCAATTTCTTATATGTAATTTCTATCTTTGATTCTTGGTTGTTCTTTTAAAAGCCTGTATACATTTTTTTAAAAAGCATGACTAATGTTCTACTTCTTTTGACAGTCTTATCAAAGCTTTGAAAGTTTTTCTTTAAATTATATGTTGTTTTAGAGATCATTTTATTAACTTATTTCAATAGTGCAAACAGGATCAGAGTTTGAGCATTTGTGGTTGGGTCTGATATTCCTGAATTCATTTCCAACTTCTGGATTGATGGAAGCAAAACTACTAATGAATCTGGACTGGAAAGGCATCCTGACTCATACTGGACAGAATCCTTGGAATTCCTGCTTTATGTTCTATTTTCAACAAGAGTCAAAAAGTCAGAGGGGTCATGAGAACATAAAATACAGTGAATTTAATGTCAAGAATTTGAATCTTACAGGTGTAAATCCTACTGAGTTGTCATTGTAGTTCTCTTGTGACTTCTCTCATCTCTCCTTTGAACAACATACACACGTATTGAAGGCCTATGCAAATCCTTACCATAAAGAAAATGTATATTTTTGAAAGTTATTAGAGACTAAGTAATTGCAATACACCAATCATACGTATACTGCTACCTTTAGCTAAACCTGAACCCTCGAAAAACTTTGAAAGTACAAATGTTAACAGAAAGGGTGAGCACTAGAGGGGAAAGACATCTTAATTCCTGAGCTCCTGGAAAAGAAACATTGCAAATGGAGATGTAGCTCAGTGGTAGAATGGTTGCCTAAACTGCACAAGGCCCTGGGTTCAGTCACTAGCACCACCAAAAAAAAAAAAATGTTGATGCATATGAATATTAATTTTCTACTCTCTTTTAATGACTTCCTTTCTATTTGTTTACATTTTCATCATTTTCCTGCATAATAAAGGACAGACAAGAGCTGGCAAGAGGGGAAAGCCAAATAGTCCTGGATAAATTGTTAACAGACCTAAAATAAGATCAGCCAAGAAACATTTATCTAAAATGAAATTTCAGCAAAAATCTGTAGATTTCGTTTAGATTGTGTTTACATGGCAGCAAAGCATTCATCTATTTAGTAGAAAGGAAGCAAATAGTTCATGTAATTTTATAGACAAAGTCACCAGTTGATTCAGTGACTGTCTTCTTAAATTTATGAATTCTGGCTGTTGTCCTGGCCTAATTACAACTATTTAAAAGGTACACAAGTTAATTTTTGATAGACTAACAGTTTACTATCTGGGAGGCTGAGGCCGCAGAGTCACTAGTTCAAACCCAAATCCTCAGTACAAACAAAAATTAAATATTTTACTAATGTCCAAGATTTCAAATGTTGTTTTATTAAGTGGCAGTTACTGTTTGTTGAGTTTGGGGGGGGGGGCAGTGTGTGTGGGCATGTGTGTGTGTTACCTCGATGATGTGGGGATGTTCAAAACAGTGAATTTTAACTTCACTCAGTCAATAACTGAAGAATTTTAGAAGGAATGATTTCAGTTCATTAAGAGTTTTTACTTAGAAACAGACATTCACGATATGATATATATTAATTAAATTGTTATTATTTAAAAATGTCAAAAATCTGCACTATCACTCTCTAATACTTAAACTAGAAAGAACATGTTACACTTCAGATCTTAAATGTCCCACAGCTGGAGCTGGAGCTCAGTGGGCAAGCACCCAGCCAGCGCTCAAGGGCCCAAAACTTGTGCTTGATTCTGGAGATGATTGAGCCATAGGCTGAAGTTTTCTTTGAGGAGATACTGAGAACCCAGCTCCTTCCTCGTCTCTCTTTCGTTCCCTAACACCAGGAGATAGAGAGCCTCCTCTGCAGCCCTCTTCCACCACAAGGTACTGGCTCAAGGAAACCTGAAGGGGCAGATCCAAGTGACACAAACCAAAATTCTAAAACTAGGAAGCAGGGCCAGGGAGATGGCTCTGTGGATAAAGCGCTTCCTGGCAAGCTCAAGGGCCTGAGTTCAATCCCCAGTTCTGCCAAAAATAAATAAATAAATAAATAAATAAATAAATAAATAAATAAATAAATAAAACTAGGAAGCAAAGGATAGCTTCCCTTCTTACTAGTTAACTGTCACAGGTATTGCGTCATGGCAGCGGAATGTTAGCTGGTACAGAATGATTATGCTGCCAACTAACATTCAAATCGAAATTCAAATAGAAATCTTAGTTTTGACTAAGGAAAGGCAACTGTGTATAATTACTCAAAAATTTTCAAAAGACAATTCAGTGATTTCTTTATTAACTTTAAAACTAAATAACATAGTGTTAACAAACAGAAGAACATCAAAGCCAAAATTGTGTTCTTGACTTAGACAATGATAGGCATTTATATGATAAAGACACTTGTCCTTGGATTAAGGAGATGTGCTGTGACACTGAAATTTGAGTTAATTCCTCAACAAACAAAGACCTCCTTATTTGTACCAGTTCATTATTTAGGATAGGGAGATTTGTCATTTCTTCAAGGGATATTTCACTATGTCTAATAAATTACATTTTTTCAGGGGGCCAAGGAGATGGCTCAGTAGAATAAATGCTTGCCTGGCAAGTGCAAGGGCCTGAGTTCAATTCCTGGATCAGCAAAAAAAAAATACCTTTTTTCTTACATTTCAGGAGAAAAATTATTATACTATATGTCATAATGCTCATTGCCACTACTTTTATGACAACTGATACGTACGTATGTTCTTACATTTGGAAAGCCCATCACAATTTAGTATTGTACTCTTTTCAGTGATAGCATTGCTGTTCTACCTAAATAATGTAATGCAACATTCAAGACCCTATTCTGACAATGAGCATACACTCAGTGGCCGGGATGTACCACAGGCCCAAATCATTAGAGAAAATACTTGGTTTCTTACAACAAAATCATAATTGAAA
The DNA here is from genome assembly GCA_004027165.1 of Ctenomys sociabilis. Lineage (NCBI taxonomy): Eukaryota > Metazoa > Chordata > Mammalia > Rodentia > Ctenomyidae > Ctenomys > Ctenomys sociabilis. The sequence goes on along the minus strand of PVKA01006523.1, from coordinate 34,586 downwards.
AGATTAATAAGAAAACAAAAGGCTGTTTTAGATCAACACAGTGTTTTTCTTCCAAATAATTTAAAAATATTAAACCTATGATTGAATTGAGTTTCCTGCTTTACAAAAACAACTTAAAAAATTATAGTACATTTATTATTCTAATCTATCATAAACTAAGAGCTGCTGTATAATTTTAAATCAGAAAGTTACATCAGAAATACTTAATGTGATGTGCTCAAGGCAGTCATGTGACAGAAAAGGTTAGTTTGCACAAGTCTGGGTCTGTTAGGTGACCTTTCTTTAAGGCCTAAGATTGTCCTCAACAACAATGTGCTGTTCAGTACATATGCTCTGCCTACATATGACTTCTTAAATTTAAATTAACTAAAATGAAATTGAATACAGCATTTGATATGACAGTGCTCAATAGCCACACAGTCTTGTACAAAGACAGCACAGACACAGATATCTCATCATCACAGAGCTGGCTTCTATAACAAAAGCCAGTGCTTAAGTTCGTTGCTTTCAGAATAACAAAATCAAAGAGCTATGTAAAATATGCTAATGTTTGATATGAGACATAAGCTTGTTTGGAGCTAGCCATGTTTGTATTTTAAACACTCTTGGTATATGACATTCAGCATTACTTAGTTGAAATAAGTAAAATTCAAAGATAAAGAAATGGACATTTGAGGATTTGAGGAGGGCAGAGACCAAATTAGCCTCAAGGAGAGATAAATAGGGTGATCAGTTTTCCAGATCAAATTTAATGCCAGGAGGCCTGCATAAAAACAGTGAGACCCTCAGCTATTAAAGTCATCTGATGTGTCATTCAGTTATAAAAGCACAAAGTACACCGTTAACTCACAAAATATAACTATTTTAAAATTACAGATGGCCAATGAAATTCCAGGGACCAAGAAGTCAATAAAGGTAACATGAACAGAGATCGCAGAGTACATTAACCTGGTAGTAACCACTACACCCATGTAAGTGACAGCTAATGTGTCACACTGTAACAATTTAAAAATAATGGTACATAAACAAAATTGGGAGAGGAGTGCAAGAAACAGGACATAGAGCAGGCATGAGAGACTACATCTTTTTTTTACAGAACTAAGTCAACTGACACTTTGTAAATTTGAAACATAAAGATGCAGTAAATAAAAACTTCTTCCAACTTCTTAGAATTCTGTGACTTTTAAAGTACATTGAATAAATAACCTTGAGCTCTACTCTCTTTTCGAAAAGAAGCATTCATCTTAATTTTAAGAATTTCCTCTCTTTCACCTCTTTCCTAGTAAGTACAAATATAATAAATTGAATATTTGCTTAGATGCAACATTTATTATGCAGCTTTAATTTAGTACAAAGAATTCAAGCTATTTATTGGATGTACACAGCAATGTCTGAGATGATATGCAACTAATATAAACAAGTTGCCTCTGTGGTAAAATCTCTGGCACTTGTATTTTCCCTCTGTTTAATGGAATATGTTTGAAGTTATTTCTTCAAACAGTTAATTTTATCTAAATAAACATTCTAAAGGAAAGTGTATTTTGAAACATATCTTTCCTACTAATAATCATTGCTGATTGGATTTTCCTTTAGATGTTGACCCATAGATCACAAGGCGGTGCTCACATAGTTCCCCACGCTGTGTTCACAGTGAGCCTGTGAGGTGTTTACTGCCAGGTTAGTCTTGACCTTCATCATGTGGGTGTAGGTCAAACATGATGCAAAGAATTTTGCCATAATTGTCTATCCAAAAGAAGAGCCTATTGCTCAAGACTTTGACTGTATTACAAAATAAATCAGCTACATAGATGGATGATACATCCAGAGGAGACAGGTAGAAGACCAGGCCAAGCCCTGCTCCCCAGTGATGCAGAATCAAAAGAGCAAAAGCACCCGAGAAAATCTCATCCTTTGTTCTGGCGTCACTCAAGAAACTACAATTACTGATTATTAAAGAATCTTAGAATTTTTTCCTGCTGAATCTATGACCATTTATTAAGTTCAGAAAATTAACAGTAGAAAAACAGAGAACTATACCTTTTTAAAATATCTTTTTTATTTCCCCAACCAACTCTATGCAACTGCATTAGAGAGAAATGAAGATGCCTGACGCTCAAGTTACATTTGAGTAAAGACAGGAAATTGCATCTTTTAAAATAGGTAAGATTTCTCATCACATAAACATACCATTTGGGTTTACATTTATATTACCTAAAACAAACTCTTGCCCTGGTGTCCTTCTATAACTGGCTTTTAACAGAGAGCACACTGAAGCAAATATAAGCTCAGAAAGCATCCTCTGTGTTTATATTATAAAAAATCTTCAGACTTTCCAAAAACAGGCAAACTTTATTTTGTTACTAGGCAACTAACATGCAACACTCCATCTAACAGTAAATAAATTATGAATTTTACAATGAAGAGAAAAGTCATTTTTCCTTGTTTGAGAACAAGCCACAACTTCCTTTCATGCTATCCTAATCTGCCACAACCTTCTAAAGCTGTTTCACAAACACTAATGTTTTGGCAAGATAAACAAGCAAATGAATAACCCAGCAGTGACACAGATGCAGCTTGCAAACTGCACGCTAAGAAGCACCAGTACGATTACATTCATTCAACAGTCCTGGGAATGCAGGTCCCCAAATTGGGTGGAAAGAAGGAAGTTTATTTCACACCCACAATTTTCCAGGTAGCAGAACATCAGCAAGCTTAAACAAAGGAAATTCGGGCAGTTTCTTTCGACAGTCACCCACAGCTGCTACGGGTCTCATGCATGATGTGATGTAAGGGCACAGAGTAATCTGAACATCTGCAGGACAAGATGCTATAGGGCGTGGGAACTTGGTGTCCCATCAGCTGGATGTGGGATGCACCTACATTTAACATAAACTATTCAATACCCAAAACCTTAAATATTTGCTAACATTTACAGTCATTAGAGATAGATATATGTGAAACAAATCAGATGAATGATCCAGCTAGAGAAAACAGGTAGAAAACCAAGCCAAGCCCTGCTACCCAGTGATACAGAATCAAAAAACAAAAGCACCCAAGAAAATCTCAGCCTTTGCCTTGGCGTCATTCAGGAACCCATAATTGCCGATTGTTAGAAAATCTTAGAATTTTGTCTGCTGAATCATCTTATGTTTAGAAAATTAGCAATAGAGAACAGATAGATAGATACATTGATAGATGATAGATAGATAGATAGATAGATAGATAGATAGATAGATAGATAGATAGATAGATAGATAGATGATGGACGGACGGACGGACGGACGGACAGACAGACAGACAGACAGACAGACAGACAGACAGACAGATAGATAGATAGATAGATAGATAGATAGATAGATTGATTGATTGATTTGGCTATCTTGAAAAATCACAAATTAAACTCACTGAATTTGTTCTTCCACAAACATCAGCTAGAAACTGCTTCCAGTAGAAAGGCCCTCCACACATCTGCCAATAGGAGTAGAGATAGATAATTGTGGTATATTATGATAATGAATTACAAAAGACCCATTAACAGAAGGAGCTATTACTATACTCAACACCCAGAAAATATCTCACAAACCTTGAGCGAAGTAAACTAAATACTGAAGTATAACCTACTCAGCTCTAATCACATGAAGTCCCAGACAGGGCAAAAGGTGTCAGTGGCTATGGAGATGAACATAGTTTATTTCCAGATTGATAATGACAGAAACATTCTATATCTTAAAATGGGAAGGATCATGTTGAGATATATATATCTTGGACTTGCACAGTTTATGCCTCAATTAGGACAAAAGTTCAAAAGAATCAATTGCCAAAAAGGATCTAATGTTTTTAAGTGGGACATGGTCTCTATCTATGGCTTACATACAACAGGTGGCTTGTTCAGGTGGCTAAATCAGAATCTATGTGGATGTAGCCCAGAAATCAATTTTAATAGCCTTCTGGTTCTGACACACTCTAACTTTTAATAAGCCCGATTCCAGTGCACTATGGACCCTGAATGACATGCAAAGGAAAGCAGGGAGCATAAACGGTCCATTCTTTGTTGCCCTAGTCCTCAGCAGATTTTAAGAAACTTACAGGTGATAAATACATTTAATGTGATTGAAACATTACTTAATTTATACAAGCATTGAAACATCAGCTGGTATTTAACTGATAAGTTTTATGTTTTTGTTTTTATAGATCAGTATAAAATACATTTACTTTAAACCAAAGAAAAATAGTAAACTCGGGAATAGAAAAGTGACTTAGTTGGCTTTAGTAAAGCAGTTTTGTCAAGTTTATTAACAAAACTCCTATAAAGGAAAATGCAAGCAGCACACTCCACTCCTGTTTTAACCAGTGCCTTTGGTTTTAGTATTATTGCAACTAGATCTAAATCCCTCTTTAGGACCAAAAAAAGTAAAAAGAAACTGTTTTGATGCAGAAATTATTAGACATGAAGTATTCAGGCACATCCCAACTCTGATGATACAAACATAAATCTATACCCAAGGAGGTCACATGGCTGACAAGCTCATAAAAATTACAAGAAATTCAAAGACTAAGACTTTTCTCCCTCTTTACTATAACTTGCATGAAACATTTTTTTGTCACTCTCCATCTTCTGGGTGGTCATGAACACTTTTTTTGATGGTACCGGGAATTGAACTCAGGATCCTGTGCTTGCCAGACAATCACTTATTCCACTGAGCTATCTCCCCAGCCCTCTAGTCATGAATACTTTGGGAAGGCACCAATCAACCATATACTTTGATATAGCCAAAATTAACATACTATACTGAAATCAAGGGAAATTGGGGACATTGAAGTGTTCCTTATTATGTGACTATTTGCCAATTACTATAAATTAGAAAAGCATAATGCAATTACAGAATATGGTAGCAACATTCCATATTTACATTTAGAGATACAGAAATAGGTAAGGTTAACTTTTCCTAGTAGATTAAGTGATTGTTTTCATCAAATTTATTTAAAATTTCAGAATAAATTTTTTTTTCTTTTTTTTCTTTTTTTTTTTTTTTGTCTTTTTGAGACAGGGTCTCACTATGCAGTTCAGTCTGGCCTTAAGCTCACTTTGTATCTCAGGCTGGTCTCGAACTCACAACAATCCTCCTGCCTCAGCCTCCCGAGTGCTGGGATTACAGGCATGTGCCACCATGCCCGGCTTCAGAATAAAAATTTATGCATCTGACAATGTTATTATTTAGGAATTTCCTAGAGATTATGGTAAGGATGGGCATAAGAGATCTAAGAATAAAATGTCAAAATTAAACTAATCCTACATTAAGGTAGTGACTTCTTTTGGAGGGAAAGGATCTACAGGGTGTTCAGACTCATAGTGATCCGCCTGTTTATAGTCTTCCAAAAGCTAGGCTTACCAGTGTGTGCCATCATGCCCAGTTAAACTGTCATCTCAGCGCCAGCAGGGCAGGCCCAGGGATTCAACCCCCAACCCCTGTACCTGTTTGTAGGCGCTTTAATCCACTGAGCTATTTGGCTGGCCCCTACTGACTCAGTATCTCACAATGGTTGAACAACAAACGACATGATGAGAAGTCAATTTTTGAATTATTTTGGCTATCAAGTTACATTTCATTTGTGAAATGGTTGATTTGGAGATAGATCTCACAGTCCTGTGACCGTAGTCTCATGAACATGCTGCTGATGCATTACTGGTCTCTCTATTCCAAAGGGACCCTCATGCTTGGGGTTTGGTGAGTTACTATCCTTAAGAATTTTATCTTTGAATTTGTGTTTTATTCATGAACTCCAGTGAAACAGCAGAGCTTCCATTGGGAGCTTAGAGCTTTGTATCACAAACAGTCCTTTCACCTTCCATTCATCCCCACCTGCTCCTAATGTTTCACTGGCTCAGCCACCTGCTTCAAAACAGCTGGAAGGGTTCTGGCAACAGGCAAGGGTGCCCCCCAGGGCTGTTTATACTCAGCCTCTCACAAGGTCTTCACTCCCCCTGCCCAAGGCAATATGACACTAAATAGAAAAAAAGATGTCACTATGAATTAAGAATAATAGAAAGGGACTTGTTGCTTCTTTGTGTTCAAGGGGTTGAAATTTTCATGACCCCATTTGCCATGGTCCTCCCAAATCATGTAGTTGGCCTTGAATGTGACAATAAGTCAGAAAGAAGCAAAGAAATAAAGAACAGGTTCTACTAGGAGTATGGAAATTAATGAAGCATGTATGGGGCAACAGGGTAATAATTAGTTTAGACATGAAAGTGGCTGAATTTGGTATTCTTATAAATGGAACAGATAGAGTATATTCTTTCCAAAAACTATTTTATTTCTTCCTGATTGAGGTAATGCACAGCATAATACGTTTACATATATTCAGACACTTAACATGCCACTGGAAATCTCCATTCAAAGAAACAGCATAGCTCAGGGTTTCAGAAAGTAAAAGTATCTAGAAAATAAAAATTACTACCCCCCACTTCAATCCAATCCAGTGCTAATTCTCTGAGATGTACATCCAAATCTCATGTTCTACGCATCTTCAATCTGAGGTTACAATTTAAGAACCACTGTTTCGAGAATACTCGAGCACAATGCAGGCTAGTAAACAGTGAAATCACTATCATTTTACTTCAGTGCCCTACCTCCAATTCTACCAAAGGATAACTTTTGTTTTCCAGCACTTTAGCCTGCCAGGGCATGACGTTATCTAAACACATTTTCAATGTTTTCTTTTTAACAGTTAATATATTTCCAGGATGCAAGTCCATTTCTTTCTAAAAGGTTCCTAGGACACCCATTGAAAAGTCAAAAGCAATGAAGTAAAAGGGATTGCTATTCTGTTGGAGAAGAACGACACCCTTTGTATTGAAGTGAGGAATTACAGGCTGTGGTCACCCTCTGCACAGTGTCTCTTTGTCAAGTAATACACGCTGGAAAAAAAAGAATACAGATGGGGAAATACTGTGCACTGTCAGATCTTGGAAACAGCCAAAGGATTTTTCCTCACCAATGTCTTGTCGATGACTTTCACATTCTGGCACCCTGAAAAAATAATGCATACATTTAATATGAGATGAATGCAATAATAATCAGGCAGGTAATCGTTTTCCCAAGGAATGTAAAACTTGACAAATGTAAGGTTTATGATTCAAGGTAGGCTTGCCAAATCTTATGTGGCATGAGACCATTTTTATTACCTAAACAGCCCTTAACACAAAATGACTGGCACATATTTTTATTAACACAAAGAGTGTATTCTTTCTGCCACATTTAATAGAGAGCCAGTGGCTGAAAGCTCTCTTTTAGGATATGTCTGCAGCAAATTAAAATGCGTAGTGAGGATTCACAGAATGGCATTCTTCTCTTGAAGGCTGTCTGACAGGCTCAGAGCAGTAGCGAGTAGAGACAGTTCATCTCTAGAGTCCTATCTATTCAGTTGATCTGAATCGTATGGCTCACAAGAAAGGATTCCTCTTTACCTTCAAAAATGGGGCAGCTGATAATTTACTCAAGGCCCATTTCTGCAGCTAGAAGTCCATTCTGAGTCAAACTCAAAACAGTCAGTAAGTAATAATGGCACTTATTTATTTATTCATTCTTCCAACAAATATTTATTGTTTATGTGCCAAGCACTGCTTTAGGCATTGGAAATAGTGTAGTAATCAAAACAGACAAAGGTCCCTGCTTCTTGCTTCTTACACTGTAGAAGAGAAACAAGTAGTACATATGACTGTTATCTAAAATTCAACTCTAGTATACATTATACAGGGAGGGCAATAAATGCTAAAGAAAAGGAAATAAAAACAGAAAAAAAACTGAAGTTGCATGGGCAGTTGGAAGACAGATTACTGTTTTAAACAGAACACTCAAGGTGAACCCACTTGAAAAAAGTACAATTTGTAGAAAACTTGGGGATGAGGGAAAGTCATCACATAGAGGTGGAGAGGGAAAGCCTCCAAGAAGAGGGCAGGGCCTTCAAAGGTGAAATGTGATTCTCATAAGCGAGCAGCACCATGGATGTGAATGTGGCTCAGTTGGAAGAAGCAAGGGCAACGCAAGTAGAGCTCTTCACCGAAAAGCAGGGAGAGTCGCAACATCATAAGGACTTCTGAATAAACCAAGGACCACTGAAAGGCTCTGGTCAGAAGAGTAGCATGAAGTTCAAAATGTTCATTCTGGTGGCTGTGATCAAAGAAGACTGTGAGAAGGAAGCAGGAAAGACAGGGAGACAAAGGAAGAGACCTGCAAGTGAGGTGGTGGTGGAGAATATGTGAGATCAGACTCTGATTATATGCTTAACATGGTTCCCCACTGTGTGTAACAGTGTGAGAGCAAAAATGAAGAGTCACTGAGTTAACATGTTTGACCTGAAAATATGGTGCTACCATTTATCAAGTGCGATAGCAAAATATGGTGAATATTTAAATAAATGTGTTTATTACAATACAAGACACATGGCCCTTAACTCCTCTCACAACACTCCCCATTCATATGAAATGCTGATCCCACTGTTCTTGCCACTTCTCTAAGCAGTTCCAGAAGTCTACTTTCAGGAGTATCTTTAGCTGCCCTGTCATGGCTGCCATGAGGCCTTGAATCAATTGGATGTGTTTGACTTTCATGGTCATTTTGACATTGGGGAAAAACCAGAAGTTGCACAATGCCAGGTCTGATGAGAAGATGAAAGGGATGCGTTGCAGTGTTTTCATGCAGTAAGAATTGTTGTAAACATTTTGAATCAATTCAGCACATCGAAGCCTCCAGGAAAAGATATCCATGAATGAGCATGTCTAGAACTGCTTCAGAAAGTGTCACAAGTGAATGATGACACAAGTGCATTCAGAGACGTTGGGGAAAATTTTGAAGAGTATTCATGACAACGTTATTTTACTTAGTAACTGTTTTAACTCAAATATCCACAGTATGTTTTGGTAATATCTCACAGATCTTCAATGCTTCCAAAATGTCCACATAAATATGAAGATTTGGTCACTAGTCTGTGATTCTCTGGGAAGGTAGTGAGTGTTTTAGGGAATGGGGCTAAATTGGAAGTATTTGTGTCAACAAGGGTGTGCCTGTTGAGGGCTAGTAGGGCCCCATCTCTTCTTCTTTCTTCTTGTTTCCCATCCACCAGGAGATACATAGTTTCCCTCTGCCATGGGCTTCCACCACCATGTTTAGTGTCACCACAGGCCTACAATGGCAGGGTCACATGAACATGGACTAAAGCCTCCTAAATCAAGAGACAAAATAAATCTTTCTTCCTCACAAATTAAAATTATCTCAGGTTCTTTGTCATAGTACTGCAAAGCTGAGTGACACACAAGCCAATTACCTGAACTGATGCTGGAGAGACATCAGGCAGAACAGCTTTCATGGGGGAATCTGGGGGTTGGGTTATGGACAGGAAGAGTTTGAGCAGTCAGTTAGCCAAGCTGAACTGTACCATAGCCAGTTAGATGTGTGTTCCTGTGTTCTGAGATGAGAAAGAGAACTGTGTAGTGTCCATGCTTCAGGTCCTCCCACTCACCAAAATATCCACAGTGAGACTAGAGACAGATGCTAAGTGCCTCAGCAGGCTGTGCACACTTTAAAAACGCATTAGTTCAGAAAGTGCTCTTAAGCAGAGCTGTCAGTATGAACTCAACATCAAGTCTAATGTACCTGAATTGACTCCCTCTTCTTCCTTTTTGAATCCACTTCCCCACCACCAAAGTTTTTGGTATAAAGCTATGCATGAAAAGGAAGTTCTACATGAGAATGATAGCTTACCACTCAATGCCATGGCCAAGCGGAACTCTTCCTTTAGTATCTCCAAGACATCACAGACACCTTTCTCTCCCTAGGCAGGGAGAAGATGTAGAACCACTGTGTGAATCAGTCTGACTGTTTTGTGCATTGATTTTTGCTATTGGAACATCCTGCGGTGTATACTTCTTTGTTTGATTACCTGGAAAGCCAAGCCCCAGATGATGGGTCTTCCTACAAAAACAGCTTTGGCACCCAGAGCCAGAGCTTTCAGAACGTCCGTGCCTCTCCTCACACCCCCATCCAGGAAGACCTCCACCTTCCCTTCAACAGCCTCCACAATTTCTGGCAAAACATCAATCTGTGGAGAGAAGAGGTCAAAAATGCAATGCTAAAAATGAGCTGCCATTCCACTCCACTCTCATCAACCACCAACCGCCCCCCCAGCTGAGGCTACAAAAGAAAGAAGCTAAGTACTTGGGGTTCACAGTAAATGACTGCCCTCTGAAAGGCAAGAAGTACAACTGCTAGGTCCTGAAAGGCCAAGCAAGTTTGGAATTGGGCACCTTATTTTTCTTTCAAAATCCAACATTGGCTTGTTTTTTCTATTCCCAATACTTTCTATAAGCATAATTTTAAAGCACTTGATCTTTTTATAACTTTCCTTTATAAAAATAAATTAAGTATCTTGATACAATTTATTTTTAATAAATAATTATTTATTATTGAAAGTCAATAGTTAAAATTCATAGTCGGATAATACAAGCAGCAGCGCATAAAAAGCTCAAACATGCTACTGATAGGTAGTTTAGTCTCTGATTTCTTTGTCTAATGTGATTTTCATCCTGATATACATTAGAAAAGACTGAACAAATGGGTTTTGCTGAAGTTTTCTTTGGGATTTTTGTGGAGGTGATTATTGGTTTGGGGTGTCTTGTGCTTTGGGGTTTTATTGGGGACTAGGTTTTCAATGAATGTGACCACATGTACTTTGAAGATCCTTGTTTTGATTAGTAATTGGTTATTGGCTCATGTTAGAGGCAGAAAACGAACCATTCTCCTAGAGGTCCATGTGCAATATTCTTCTTGATTCTTTACATTTCTTTTTCCAAGAAAACCTCACAGTTGCTGCCTTCAAATAAAACAGAATATAACTGGCCCACTCCTTGATTTTGACCTTGATCATGCAACTCACTTTGGTCATGGTGATAGTTAAAGTGGATTGGCACCTTGACTAGCTTGGGAGTCACCTAGGGAATGAGGGAGGCTGTGTGTGTGTGAGTGGACTGTGGAGGAGTGACCATGAGATCCCTACCTGGTCCTCCACTCCTTCTCCTCTGGCACTGCTCCCCTCTCTACTCTTAGGCTACTGTGAACTGAGCATGTCTGTTCTACCACATCCTTCAGCCATATTTTCACTCTGGAGCCATCCGGGCATTCCTGAATTACCTGAAACCAAGAGTCAAATAAACTTCTTGTCCTTTAAGTTGCAGGTGTCAGGTATTGTGCTCCCCAATGGGGAAAGCTGTCTAATACAACCAATCATGTGTGGGCACAGGTGACCACGGGTCATTTCTGGGCATAGTCCTTAAGTCTCCTCACCTATTTCTACCTACTCTTGAAGGTCTGCCATTTCCCATAAGACAATCACCCCCAGGGGGTGCGCCTCTCTCAGCATGTGGCCCTAAATGTTATCTGGGAAGCAATTTTCCCAGTCAAGCCAAGCTGGGCCTGGAACTTGTAGCCCAGATACTAACTGTTACCAGGGTTGGATGAGCAGACCACTGTTAATTCAAATTTTCAAGGCAATAAATGTTAATTTAAATCACTGAATTTAGAGCCTTTTGTTTTACAGTATTATGTGGACGCATCTAACCAACACAACTGGCTAATTTGATGTAGGTCTTTGCATTTGAGGATTAGAAAATATGTCCCATAGGTGAAAATCTATAGAAATAATACACGTTCTTCCCCAAATGTTTCAATCTCAAATAAAGTCCATATTCCCCTTAAAATGTAGGCTGTAGAAGCTGCCATGTACTCGAGGGCACTTTTTCCAGAAATAATTGTGCTGAAATCACTCAAATGCTTTCCCATTTCTCCCTTAAAATTTTAGAGGCTAAGCTTAAATAGAGTTTTATGTAAAAGGCTAAAAACCAAACACAGCTACAGATTCGGAGGAAGTGGAGGCAACACTTGGCACGTGGCCCCTAAATGTTTGGCAGGTAATACGATTTTCCCCTTTCCTTTTGGCTTTTCTGCCTTCCCGAGCATGCTTTGGATCCATTTACATCCATCCCCTTACCTATACATAGTCCTCCTTTTACATTCGGGCAACTTACATCAACATATAAATGCTACAATTTCCAAGCGATGATGCAAGCCATAATTAAGCATATTTCCCCATTTGAAACCAGAACCAAAGAAAAATATTAGCTTGGTTGGGCTCGATACCCCTTTTCAAAGGCGCACAAATCAAGTCTATTCAGATTCTTTTTAATAGCCAACCTGGTTTAAAAGTAAACTAATAATAATTAAACTGTGAATCCCAGGTTACAAAACAGAGGCTACATTTGTGTTCTCTGTGCCTTTGGACAAGAATATTCTATCCATTGATGAAATTTTTCATCTTCCCATTTTTCTGCACTTTTAGGAGACACACATTACACAAAGTAACTCTGATCAGGACAGACTGAAAATAATCAACGTAGTAAACAAACACACTATGGCATGGCCCTGTGCCTGTTTTCTGCTTTCAGGTGCTACACATTCCTGGGACACTCACTTATATTCTGATTTTTGAAATTTTACATATGGAAACTATATGAAATAGTTACACAGGGCCGGCAAGATAGCTCAGCAGACTACGCAGCTGCTTAGACAAATGCAAGGACTGAGGTTCGATCGCCGCAACCACATGCCACACCAGCCCCACCCCCAGATGCGCTAAGCTGGCCATTGAGACTGGGCATGGTGGCACATGCCTGCAATCCCATCACTGAGGAGGAGGAGGATCACTAGGAGTAGGAAACCCTGTACCAAATACAAAAAAAAAAAAAAAAAGTTAAACATATACAAAATCAGATAAAAATCAGAACTGCTTAAAAAGCAAAAGGAGTCCAAGCCACTGCCCACAAATCCCCCTTGATCCTCAATGGACTCAACCCATCACACCTGGCCCAGAAGACCTGGGCTGTGTCAAGGTATGCGCAGAACATCACTGTCCAGAGAAGTCAGCTCAAATACAAAACTGGCAACAGTAAGTTCCTCTGCACAATTCTTTATGGGCTCATGGTGCTACAGAAGACAAGAATGGATCTGATGTGGCCTTGTAACTGGCTTTCACCAAGAGAATGCAAGAGAAGCTCACAGTCAGTTCTCAGCCTTGATCTCAAGAGGCCTGGCATGACTAGGAATCTTCCCACCTCATGACAGCAACCCCACCTGCTACCCTAGAAGACGTGACACAATGCAGAGCCACAAGCCTGTTCCTACACCAGGCTGTCCTAAGAGACAGTGATAACCAAGGGACCGAGGAAGCTTAGCGAAAGCCAGAGCCCCAAACTCCAGCTGACCTCAGTCCAAATTATCATCTCAAAATTGTGAAATAAATAAATGACTATTACTTTATACCCAAATGGTTTGTTATGTAGCACAAGCCAACTGATGCATCTAGTGTTATCAAAGATAGAATTACATAGGTTTTCTCTACTTTTATTTTTATTTATTTCATTTCTCTTCTTCCTTACCCTTCTTGTGATATGGGGATCAATTCCAGGGCCTACCACTAAGCTATACTTCCAGACCCATGGATCCCTTAAAAAAAAAAAACAACTTTGACATCCTAGAAAACCAGTACAACAACCCTGATACTTACATGATAGAAATACTATGCAGTTAAAATTTTTCAGTGGAAACGAACATTATATTTTTAAGTCTGAGATAGTTTGGGGTCAGTTAAGATCAAAATGAAAGGCGAAGTCAAAAAAACACAATGCTCTTAGAATTCAAATATTCAGAGAATCTGTCTTTACATTCCATTTTGAAAAGCTCTAGTGCTATAGATTTCATAAATCCATTTGATTGCATCATTTTATTCCCCCATGGCTTCCAGGCCACTTTGGGTCACAGTACTGCTAAGGACTTCATGAAAAACGTACTGTTTTAACTCTTTGAGTATAACACAAGCCTGGCAAGAGTTCAGAGATGCAGTCTTCAAATGAACTGAAGATAAATTCCCCATCTAGGACTCCTAGAGTTAAGAGTTTGTCCCTACAACAGAATCCTGTGATTTATAGAAATGTAGAAACCATATGGCCCAGCCACTTTCCTTTCAAAGCCAACACAACACTGCAAAGAGGTTCAGACATGAAAGTCTGAGTGGCCTGTTCTTCCATCTGTCACTTCTTAGCAGAGGCCAGACAGGGCCATGAACCCAAGTCTCTCAGCCAGGGCCTCTGCTGTAACATCACGCTGTCCCTGTGGCTCCCACTTATGATATCACCAAGCCCGTGGGACAGTGTAGCCTTCTGTGCACCACTGAAATGTGTTACACCACAGCTTCCTTCAAGCCTTTGCCTGTTCACCTTAAACCTCACATGCCGAAGGAAAAACACCATTCCCCATCAGCCGGGTCCTTTTCCACATTTCATCACGCCCCTTAAATTTACACTACGGCATCAGGCAGAACTCAAGTGAGTGTCTCCTCTCACGCACAGAGCATATGATGGGGATGGATATCATTTTTTTAAAAACAGCCTCAGAGACCACAACTCAAAAAGCCCTTTTAGATAAGTTTCCATATTCCCTCAGCCAGAAGGAAATAAACCACACCATTTAGATATTTTCCCCTTAAAATTGAGTTAGATTTGATTTCGGTAGATTTATATTTTATTTTTAGAAAACAAACTTAATTTGGCCCGCACACTAAGTCTGTGTCTTCATACACAAGTGAGGCATAAATCTGAGAAAAATCCCAGAGTGTGACCAGCTCTCCACCCAATGCAGAGCAGGGCATCGCCCTCCACCTCTCCTCACCTGCAGGCAATATTTTCCCTCCCCTCCAGACATGTCTCCAGGAGTGAGGCTGAGTGGGAAAGATCTCCTGAATCCAAGTTTTATGGTTTTGTATCTTTGGTTTGGTTGGTGGCAGTCATTAGTGTGTTAGAAGAAACGATGAATGCTATTTGTGCATCAGTGCCATTGATTCACATAACTTTCAATAAATATAGGCAGATCAATACATTACTGCAGTGAAACAATAGTCTACTTCTACTTGGCTAAGTTGTTTGACCTATGCTGTTTCTAGTTAGAATAAATCCAGTTGGTCATTCCAATTACAGCTACCTATATAAATTACCATGACTGAATGGTTGTGACAAAATAATAGATAGATAGATAGATAGATAGATAGATAGATAGATAGATAGATAGATACATACATACATACATACATACATACATACATACATACATACATACATAATGATTTTGTCCAGAAAGGCCATGGTCTGGAATATTCATCCACATTATTCAGTAATTTATTAAAATTGTGTTCAATGTTACTCATTTACTTTTTCTGTATAAGATCGTTCACAATAATTGGGCTCAGATCTGCTGGGAACCAGGATTTGGGTTCTGGCTGGGCTTCTTCATATCAATGGACACCAATGAAAGCATCTAATAGATGTCTAATTTTAAAAGATAAGAAAACTAAAATTCAGAGCAGAAGTCCATCCCTTCTGCCCCACAGCAGTGCAGGTATACCCTTTCTATGTCCTTGCCGATAGAACCTTCAAAGCCACTTACAGTATTTTATCTTTGTCTCTTTGTCATGCCAAACATCAATTTATAAGACTGCTCTTAATCAAGGCTCTTTGGTTGCATATCCAGCAACTCACAATATTCATAATATTTCTCAAGACTACCAATCCTACCAGATACTGCAAACAGTAATATGGCCCTTGAACACCTTTCTCTTTCCACCATTTGTACATTTAGGCTTACAACTCCAAAGCTAAGGGACCTGTATAGAGCTAGAACAGAACTGAAAAGTATTTGCAACTCAATTTCCTCATCTAAAAGATGGCCAATGGCAACTATTCAAATTATTATGTGAAATTCCAGCTACAGTATTTTCTAGTTGCACGGAGTATACACACATGAAGCAGGTCCTTTGTAATCAAAGAGGTGGCTTTGCTTTAGCTGCATTAACAAACAGTTAACAATTGTTTATTAAATATTCCTTGAAAAACAATTTTAATGATTAATAATTCCCTGTGGATGTGTTTTAAATTAAAGCAACAGTTCCCTGTGAAACATTTGAATAATTTAAAAATTTGGATGCACCTGTCACCTTAGTGTGAATTTCTAAAAAAAAAAAAAAAAAAAAAAAATTAAAATAAAAGATGGCCAAACCCTTGCAAGTAGCCATCACATAAAGAAATATTTTTAATGCCCACCCACAACTCCTCCAACCCATTCTGGATCATAGACCCCTTAAATCCCCTCCAAGGTATGTATATGTCTGTCTTCATGACTTTTGATCTGTTTCTCATCCCCCAATGCTTGATCCCCAGAGTTTCTGTTGTTTTTCTTCACCTTGGGCTGCCTCAGAACTACACTGTTCTCTGCACAGTTCTAGCTCAGAACTGTACCTTCCAATCACTCTTTATCTACATACCAGACTATGACTTAACCAGCACAAAGTATATAGTGTCTAACCACCAGAGATGCACATTAGTATTTCTCGGGCACCATTAAAATTTCCTGGTGCCTACACATTTCCCCGTAATGCTAATATTCTGATGCACTAATCTGGAACGTAATCTAGGCTTTGTGACTCTTCCCCTGGTAATTCCAGTGTGTGCTGAAAGCCCTGCTAGAGCAGCCCATGTGCAACTGACTCTATTTCCCTCATGCTGGGCCACAGGACTCCTGAAACCTTTCCCTGCTCCCCACCTCCTCTGTGTAGATTCACAGCTATGCCAAAAAAATTTCAGTTGGCTTCCCTTCTGCCTTCTTGTCCCACTTGCATCCAAGATCTCAAGCTCCTCTAAAGCCTTTGCAAATCCCTATAATTGTTTACCAGTTGATAGTCTCTGATCTCTCATAACTTAATCTTTCTTTCCATACTCTGCTTTAAATTATACCTGTTGATATATCTAATTACAAAATTAAGCCCTATCCACAAATGTCTTACTACTTAACAGGAGCTTTTTTATGTTTACAAATAAATACATTGAGCTAATCAAAACTAACTGCACTAGTGAATGAAGGTAATTCTATGCTGTTAAAAATACGAGATCACATCTATTCACACATAGTTTATCTTGAGCAATCTCAGGAAACACACGCAAAGTAAAAACAGACCTAAAGACAGTCAAAACAGAGATGGGAATAGGAACTCCAAAAGGAAACCCCAGCGCATGCAGACTCACAGTGGCCGGCACGCCATCAAGTTGTCGGGCCCCATGATTGGACACCAAGATTCCATCCACACCACATTTAACTGCCTCCCTGGCGTCATCACCTGGAAAGACAGAAACAGCCATTGTGGAAATTAAAATTTAACCAAAGGACTTCAGCTTAGAGGCTCCAGAATTCCAGTCAAAGAAAAACTGACCTCTCTCACATGTTCACTAGTCTTAAGACAAAATAGGCTCCAGCGTTAGATATAGAATATTAGTGGCCAAGAAAATATTAACACTTATAACAATTTAACTATGAAATAACATTATCAATAGATAGGAAATTATCCTACAGTTAAAATTCACTTTTCTGTGTAAGGATTTACTCCTGCTATGTATTTTTAAATTAGTAAGATGATAGCAAGTTAACAGAATTGTGCTGCTACAATTCGCATAGCATGAAAGAATACCTAAAATAGTTAGGATAGATATACAGCTACATTCTCTTAATTCAATGAAAAGAAAGATTTGTTCTAATAGTGTTTGTAAACAGGATATCATGTCTGCATCTTGTACAATGAATAATCACTAAGACAACAGTATGCAGTGTATTAATTATTGAAACTGTCCTACTAATTTGATTTGAAACTATCTCATTGCTACTTATTTCTCAATAAAATTGTGGGAAACATTTTTTTTAATGGTAAGTACTATTAGTGTAACAGGAAATGTTACACTATTTCAAAACATTCTTAATATATACTGTAAGAACTCAGTATTTAAGCTTATATTGTTCTATAATTAAATGTTTTGCTTATTGAATTTTATTTAAAACATAATATTAAAATTTAAGCTAAATTTCTAATCAAGCTTCAAAATACATTGATTCTGAAAATTTGCTTTTATAAAGCTTTTAATCTTAACTTAAATCAACTACCAACATATGCTGCAAAGTGTTTTGTATTCTAACTTACTATTCTTAGCATGGTCCCAGTAATAAAACATTTGCTAACGTTTTATTATGATAACAATGCTGGTTCTCAAATTTCAAGCTCAAAATGTAATAAGTAAAACCAATTGATTCAAAATTGTAGTGAAATTAGTCTTTAAGACATATGCATGGAAATGTACAACTTTGCACACATCCATCAATTTACAAGGGCAATCAAAGCCAGACATAATTAGGCATAATTTTAAACAATACATAGAAAAAGTCTACAGTTCTGATGGTTGTAAAGTTTGAGGTCATTGCATATTTATTCCAGTTGTATTTCATAGAATGCTACTAGTGAATTACTCCTTTTTATAATAATATTTTTTTCTAAAATTAGAGATATATGTGAATCTTAAGCCCATGTTATGTATTGAATATGATCTCCAAAATTCACAGGCATAAGCCCAGACTCCGCATTGGAATGGTGTTTGGAGAGGGGATTTTTTGGAGGATTTAGGATTGGGTGATTTCTTGAGGTCGGGGACTCACTTGAGATTTGTGACCTGCTAGAAAGAGACACCCTACCCCATGTGCAAAAGTGAAAGAGATCCAGTAAATACGCAGAGAAGGTAGGCACCAGTAAACCAAGGGGTGAACCCTGGACGTTATCCATGCTGGCACCTTAAACCCAAACCACTACCCTCCAGAACCATACAAAAAGGAATTTCTGGTTAATAGTCCATCCAGTCATTAGTATTTGTTTATTCCTAAGGCACTTCATCATCATCATCATCATCTTCATCACTATTATTATTACTCCATCTTTAAGAATACTATGGCAAACTCCAAAATGCAAAGGGAACATCTGAAAAGTTATCTGATCTATGAGCTGGTGGCATTTACCAACTTTATGTGGTCTCCCATTTCCAGTGTCTTGCCTTAAAATTTTTTTAATTTTGCAATGATGTGACATTATTCAGTAGAAACCAAGTCAAGTTTTGAATTGTAATCTTTCCTGAGCTAGCAACAAGCAGCACAACACCACATGCACCAGCCAAGAGCGGCAGCCTACAGATCACCATCAGCCACAGGGTCACAAGAACAAACAATCAACACTCCACAAGATAGTGTGTTGGTGGCATGCTTTGGAAACAGTATTCAGTAAGTTACACAAGATATTTAGCACTTTGTTATAAAACAGGCTTTGTGTTAGATGATTCTGCTCAACTGAAAATTAATGTAAGTGCTCTGAGCATGTCTAACAGGGTAGGCCAAGCTATGATGTTTACCATGACACAATCACGTAAATTAAAGAGCACCTGTAATTTGCAAGTTATTTATTCAATTGTAAGCCCGTGTACTGTTAAGCACTTTATTATTTACTACATGTCAGGTTATATTTTCATGTCAAATATGCAATGTGTTTTATGAGATTGTTCTTTACTATCCGTTTCAATCCAAGCATTCATGAATCCTATAAGGTCTCACTGAGGATTTCTGAGGCACTGGGAAGATAGACTTAGCCTCAAGATTTCAAGATAAGAAAGGCTAGTGGGGAACCATATGACCAAAATACATTATATTCAGGTAAAAAAGGTCATGACTTTTTCTTATACCATTACTTGGTTCAGATTTTACATTTTACTGTTATGTTATAATTGAGTCAGCTGAGCTATCCCACCTACCCTGTTATAATTGAAACAGGTGTTATTTATCACACAGCATTCTTTTCCTAGGTTCCTAAGTTTCTGTCTTTTTTATGCACTTCATCTTCAAACCTTTTGATTCATCTAACCTCTTCAGCCACTCTATTTTCTTCCCAGAAGCAAGTACCCGAGGCCCACTTCTTGTTTGCCACTCTGCTGCAGCTACTCCCAAGTGTCCTCTGCTTACCTTTACCCTCTATGGTTGTTTCTAATCTCTCAGGTTGACTATCCTGCATTCTGATGTTTGCAGATTTGCTTTGCACTTTCATTTCCTTGGGGTGCATGCCTGTGTGAGTACCTGCAGGAGGGTTCATGGGACAAAAAGTCGTGTCTGAGCATCTTCACATGTTGAACAATGATTAGATTCACCGACCTGGACACTGCAGATTAAACACCTTTAAACATCACTCCCTTGTCTTCCAGTGCCTCTGCGAACACGAAGACTGCTGCCAGGCTGACCTGCATTTTTGCATCCAGTCATAATTGAACAGTTCCATGTGCATTTTCTCTAGGCATGTGTTATTTTGCTGCCATTTCATAAAGAATGTGGTAGGGTGTGATTTGTTCCTTCAGTCTAATGATCTATGTCACCCAGATTCAGAATTGGCCTATTTTTAATAATTTCTTCTAGATTTTCTGTTTTTGCTACACAATAGCCCTCTCAGTGGGATATCAGCGGCACTTGGGTCCCTCAGCCATTACTCATATTTTCCATTTGTTTCAAATTCTGGAAAGTGTCATTGGCTGTGGTTTAACTATTTAATCATTTCATTTATAATTTAAGAAATTGCATCTTTAATCTTTGAGATCTTTCCTTTTGAAAAAGTCAGAAGTCACATATTTAATCATTAGGGTTCTTTTATACTTTGATTTAATTTTTCACAGACAATGCTTCTGATTCAGTTACAATATATTTTAAAATTCTTTATTATTTGCATTTTTTGAAGTTTTTGTCTATTTTTTTTCTCTGCTTTTTGTAATAGTTCATCATATTTTTAATAGATTTATCTTGGTTTTTCACCCACTTTGGAAGAAGAGATTCTTTATTTCCATTTATTATGTTATAAAAAATAAAATTTTCATAGCAACAATAAGTGAGTAACAATGATTACTACGTTGCGTAAGGTTATCTTCAAAGTGCAAGACACAGACACAAAAACAAAAACTTACAAAAAAGTAATCAACAGATAATAACACAGAATTTTCTGCTCCATGGACTAAGATAAACTAGTATTATAAAATGAAACAAATTGGCATATATATTAAAATATTTTTGAAACAAGGGAAAACATAATTTGGGGAAGTATTTTGAGTTCTTTCCACTTTCTCTCTCTCTCTCTCTCTCTCTCTCTCTCTCTCTCTCTATCTCTCTCTCTCTCTCTATTCTGTCTCTTCATATATATATATATATATATATATATACATATATATAATATTTATCTAATACTTATATACTAGATATATATGTACTTTAGGTTTCTCATATATGAGAAATCATGTTGTTCTGGTGTCTCTGCTGTTCTTGTGGTGCTAAATTTTCCATTTATATGCAGGGAAGAGAGATTGAGGAGCTGCTGTAGGATTTCTGGGCTGTTTTGTAAATCAGTTTCCTTCCTGCCAAGTCTTTGCCTGGAGTGGAAATTCTTTCTCGGAGCTCCATGTGGGAAAAGAGAAGAAATGTCAGCTAAGAGGCTGTTGGATCATGAGCTTCCCGAGTATCGGGATGAGGGCTGCATCGTGACATATTGTGAATGCCACCACCCATGGGCTGCACGCATTGTTCCTGTAGAAAGAATCATGCCACCATTCTCTTGGTGAGAAGAGAATGCCGAGTTGCCCACAGTTATACAAAAAGCCTGGGGCTGGGCAGGACTGCTGGCTGGTATAACAGCTTCGCAAAACTTTTAGTCAGTCCCCAAACCTTAGTCCCCCAATTCACCTCTCGCAATCTGTAGATTGAGCCAACTACATACTTGGCTCTAAAGTGTTTCATTGCATAATTTACCTTTGCTTCCTCTAGGACATCGGAGAGGTCATACTATTTACAGGTGCAGTTTTCTCTGTATTTTCTACCTTTTCTTTCTCTAATCACCATGCTCCCTGACATACTGTTTCTATTGTAAATTTCTCGAAATTTCTCAACTCTTTGTGTTCATCTTCATTTGTTTGGCTGTCATTGGAGGTCTTTAACTTCAGGTTTGTCCTGAGTTTGGTAAAAGAGCACATATACATCCAGTTCATCATCTGGGAGCTAAAGCCCAAAATACACTGTTCTTTAAAAAATATTAGAAAATATTTCTCTAATGCATACATAGCTGTCTTGTAGAGCTTTTGGCAATGCTGTAATGTAGATCTGTGTTGCTCTCCACAGTAACCACCTACAATGTGGCAATGTGACTAAGAAACTGGAATTTTACTTTTGTGTACATCTGAGTAACTTAATTCCCTTAAATCTCCAAAGGCCCTTATTCACATCACCACACTCACGTTTGCATGCCTTTATCTCCGTAATAAAGCAATATGGTAGGCTATTTTTTAGTGTCAAGTTAGAGACATAAATAACCTTAAGAAACAATTTAATATTATATTCTGAAGTTGGTACATTGTGCTCCATATACTAGTTGTAGAAATAGTACAAAGTATCAAATTCAGTTAAGAAAGAAAAAAACATGAATTCTCTTCTATGAAGCCCATAAGTGTGTATGGGTGTAGTTTTCCAATTTATGCTCACACGTTTGTCATCATGTAACTAGAAGCTACGCCTTGGGAAATCAGATAGTATCAATAACCAGATCCCACACAGCATGAAGAAGTGCTTCACTGCAAGGGCTAAGTGGCTGGACCACCTGGATCTAAGCCAGAGTAGCTGCTTGCTGTCTTGCTGCGTAAGTCACGTGTTCCTTGACATCTCTGTGTATCACTGTTCCAACCCATCAAAATGAAGACCATAATCCATATGGGACTGGTTTGTAGATTAAATGAGCTGAGTGTTTGGACCACGCCTGCATGTGATGAGCACTGAGACAAATACGAGCTCCAGTTGTCTTCATCTGATATCGCAGGAAGCATCCAGATGTGCAGGTGGGGAAATTCCATTCGCCAAATGCTAGACATGAGTCAACCTGAACTTTGCCAGTAACAGTGGAGTTTCCCCCATAAAGATGATTTTAAAAGGCCTTTTAGGGGGTCAGAGAGATAGCTCAGTGGAATAAATGCTTGCCTAGCAAGTGCAAAGTCCTGAGTTCGATCCACCAAGAAAAAAAGAAAAGAAAAAGCCTTTTACTTAAAATAAATGCTACTTATAAAACAATTTCTATCATTTCAAGTGGGTTTCTATGTTCTCAAGGCAATGCTTGGAATTCATGGGCAAATAATCAGAGGGTTTGTTCAGAGGCTAGACCTCTGACTTCATGAAGACACCAACAAGAATATTACATGACCAGATATAAGCTCTTTCATTAGCCGCTTATTAAAACTCACCAGTGTCTGACATTTTGTTGGCTTTTTATTTATTTGTTTATCTTATCTCCTGAACAGAAAAACAATTTTTTCTATATCTGAGAGTCAAAATGGTCTTAGAAAAATTTTTATAATCATTGTCTTTTTAGTACTGTATTTTTTTTTAATTATGAGATGTAGTTTCACTAAATCACTAAGTTTCCAGATTAGGTTTAAATTTGACATGCTCCTGCTTCAGCTTCCCAGAAGGTTGAGGAAATAAGCATACACTGCTATGTCCAGCTAATATTTTCAGTAATGCAGTGTGGCATTCCTTATTTGTTAATTTGCCACTTAATATACTGACTAATTAAGAAATGTAATAGTGAATAGGTAATAGCACTGTTTGTTATCTTATTATACTACTTTTACATTGAACTTAAAATACCAAAGTGAAATATAAATTCTCAGAATTTAACTTTATGCCCTGATAGCTTTTGACATGGGACTCTAACTTGGTACTGACTTTCAGGAGCTCAGTAACTAAATTCTAGATATAAGGCACCAGCTTTTAATACAATCCAGGAATCCTAAGTGAATATTCTAAATATTACCTATCTATCCATCTATCTGAAAAGACTTACTTAGAGAATGCTTTCTCAAAAATAAAAAGTCGGAATGGAAGGAAGACAGAGTTATTTCAAAGAGCAGAGAAAAGAAATTTTGAAAAGCATCATGTGTTGCTCGTAAAAGCCATTTGTTCATTAGTGTAAGTTCTGGTGAAGCCCAAATCCTGTCTGAAGCATGTGTTTTGAGCTTGTGTTGATATTCTCCAAGGGCAGAGTTTAACCACAGCAAAAGATTGCATCTTGCATCCCAACATGCATTCATTCAAAGGCAACTCTTGAACTGGTAACGAGAGCAAAATGTCCCACCCACATCTTTCTGGTTGCTCATGATTTCGTGTGCCTGCTAGCACAGCCTGCATTTTTCTGGTGAAAAGAAAATGAAAGAACATCTGTGTCTCTCAGTTGACTCAGTCTGACCTCCGATGAAGACTTGGAAATGGAGAAAACTGGATTTCCCAGAAATGACCCCAGAAACCCCCTCTGTCTCCAGATTGTGCATATGTGCTACTTCATGCTGTTGTTACGATGGAGATGATTCTTGTTTGTTAAATAAGTGAAATAAATAGTTACAGAATAACCTGACAACATAAACTTTACATGTATAAATAAATAATTTTCTTTCAAACACCAAGTGTCTGTTCTCTATATCTCACTCTTGATATTTTTTCTCATTATTTAGATTCATAGCTTCTGCTGAGGATTTATACCCCCAAAAAAAATTCAGGGTGTGTAAAGTATTGTGGAAATGTGTGGATTAAGCCGAAGGCTTCACGTACCTGAGAAGAGAGGTGATCACTGTAAGGGCTGTGCTAATCTGAGATAAAATGATTAGAGACTAAAGTTCTAGATGCCAAAGCATTTTTCAATGTAACACATAGTATTAAATCTAATTTGATGGATCTGCATTATCTCATAGAGAGGGAGAGAGTGAAGTTATAGAAAATTACATATATTGAGAATGCAAAACTGAAAAGTTGGTTAAAAACAAAATGACCTTGGCTTGGGGAGATGGCTCAGTGGAATAAGCAGTTCCCTGGCAAGCACAAGGGCCTGAGTTCAATCCCTGGTTCTGCCAAAAAAAAAAAAAAAAAAAAAAAAAAAACCTCTTACTTACATTGGTTCTCTATGCAATGAAGACTAAAATTTGGAGCCTGAAATAAAATTTTATTTTTCCATAGTGTCTTCAAGCCAGTTCCTTTGGGCCAGGTCTGTAACTGACTGTATTAATTTTCTAATTCAATGACAATTTGAATTAGAAAATTCAAGGTCAGCCCATAATCATCCCTTGCCGGAGCAACAGCAGTCCCTAAATGTCCTTCCCTAACTTCAATTTGCCTATCTCCATCTATGAGGTTCATTGTACAAAGCAAAAATTTTCCAAGATATTAATCTGATGAAATAGTTTCTCTGACTGGGATATTTAAATAGTTCTCAGCCACCTTGATATCTGTACTCTCTAATATGGTATTATGGCTTACATCTAAAATGTCCTCCAAAAGTCACAGAGGCAAGGCCTTGTTGGAGAAGGGAGGCCACTGAGAGTGTCGATGAGCACAGTGTACTCCTATGCTCGGTTTCTCCTTTCTCTGTCAGCTTCCATGGCGGGAGCAGCTTTCTTGTGCCATGCCCTTCCACTATGAGATTTCTGTCTTAGAGCCATTCTATAAGTGACTGGATGCCCTGAAACCTGGAACCAAATTAAACATCTCTTCCCATGAAGTGCACGGGTCAGAGACTAACACACACAGCTTACACGTTGCAGAAATTATTACCAATGTCTGCTTTATCCTGTTAATAGCTTATTCTGAAATAGTCTGTTTACCTAGTATCCTATTGAAACAAAAGCATCGTCTTCCCTGCTGGAAAGAAGCCTGTCTTAACCCAGTCAGATAATTGTTCATTTACCCATTTTAGGGTCATTGCCTTAAACTACAAAGACTAAGTCAACATCCATGCTACTTTTTTGTACAAAAAGTGCTTACTTCTAAGGTGATCCCCTAAAAAATAGGATCCACATTTGGCCAAGGATCTCAAGCTATTATTTTTCTAATTTAGCATAACATATGCATGATAAGTGTTTACAGGATAAAAGATTGAGTGAGTAGATAAGAACAAATAATGAATGAATGACACAGACCTCTGGGTCAATGTTTTGTAGTCCCTACGATTGTGTGTGCCACAGGAAGAAGCACTAATAATTATAGGTCACAACTGTAGTGCAAAGGTTATATAAATGAGGATACAGTCATTGAAGTATAAAAGCCAAAGAAAATGTCTACCAGGATTATGACAATAGAAAACAATGTAAAAATGTCTATTGTAAAAGTTAAGATAGGCCTCTGCTTCATTACCCCCACTATTTAAGAAGTACATCTGCCCTATTTTTTATGAGCTTGAATTTTGGATCCACAAGATGCAATACTCAAAAGAGGGATCATTCTTAGGGCTTTATACATGGAAGCCATGTGACTTACACATGTTCAAGCAGAATCTAAGAAGAAAATGTGAGTCTATATTTTCAACTCCTGGCAAAAATTAATAAATTCTTCCTTTTGAGAATCACTTACTCAAACATCCCCATTTTACAAAAATGTTTTCATTGTTATCCCTTTAATTATACTTAGAAATGTTTTCAAAGGCAAAAATACTACTTTTGTGGGCAAACACATTTGTACTTCAAAGTTATGATGCTCATTGTTATGTCCTGTGGAATCTGGACAAATGTGGAAGCTGGAATAAGAGCCAGTTTCTCAATATCTGTGGCTGGACAACTGAGGATTCTATAGTCCTAGCTACCGTGCTCTACAGAGAGATAATGTGAGCTTCATCACATTCAAAATGATTCCTGGCCATTGTAGTTGGAGCAGAAGAAATTGAGGAAAGGCTTCTAAAATAGGTATGACTGTTGAAAGGTAGGTCATCTCTGGGGTTTCTTTTCAGTCTGAAAAATCTATGGTAGCCTTCAGATAAAGCATTGAATTCATAATGTTCTACCAAGACTTGCCATCTACTGTGACTCACAGCTCCAAAGCAAGGCAATGGTATCCCTACGCTTTGAAAAAGACAATGTCCTAATGAGCACAAGTTCACTCTGCTGCAGAATCTGACCTAAGGATGGAGAAATATTTGCTTGCTATCAAAAAGAGAAATGAAAGTCAGAGTGTCTCTTTTGGTTTCCATGATTATTGTTCCAGATTAATTTCCCTAAAATATCTTGACCTTAAGAGATCATAAAATCAGTACAGGCTTGAAGAGATAAATGAACACACCTCTCAAAATGCCCTTGGCCACGATGGGAAGTAACGTCAGTCCCCGCAGCCATGTGATGTCCTCCCAGCAAATAGATGGGTCTATGGCTTTCGCCACATACTCAGCAAGTCCACTGTTGTCACCAAAATTTTCCTTAGGAGAAAATGCTAAATCATTGCTCTCAAAATTTTTCAGTCTGAAATAACAAAATATATAAAATGAGAAAAAAAAAACCAAGACAAATATATATGCACAGTGATTGATTCAAAGAATAACATACGAGGGGCCCTTTTCAAATCAACTGATTCATCACACTTCACAACATATACATGTGTTGGATGTATATTTTCCATATTTTCAGGTAAGACTCTAAGCTAAAAGTGACAACCCAGGGGTGTTCATGGATCACCTAAAGTTTACTTTACACACATGTGTTTCTACAAACAAGTCAATTTCAAGAAAAAAAATGTACAACTCTACTCCAACATTTCCTGTTAAGCCAGTTACTGAACAGAGACAACAGACCAGATGCTCTTTTCACCCAGTAGTGAAAATTAGTCATAATGAAAAACATTTGTATGATGCTTTGTGACTGACAAAATGCTTTTTAAGACCATACTTTAAAAGACTTTTAGATAGCAAAATGGATTCTCCATGATTTCTACTTTACATTGAAAAATAAAAAATGGAATGTAGAAGGACACGCTCAAGAATAAAATTAGCTAGTGGCATCAGCTGGTCGTCAACCTGAGTCTCTTGATTTGCTTCCTAATTACATTCTCTGTGCTTATGTTGCATCTGGGGAGAAAATATCTCTGGTCTGTTGTTCCAGCAGCCCTCCAGGATCACCATTCAGTCCCAGTAAAAAGAAAAGGAAAAAAGTTTAACAAAAAGATGACTATTTATAAAGAGGAAAGGAAGAGGGAGAGAGGCGAAGATGCCCCTTGCTTCTGCACTTCACCACTCCTCTAAACAATATGCCCACTGATCTACTTGCATGTATATCACAGGCTTACAGTCTGCTGCGTGGGAACCCCAGCTGTGACACATCGGCTATGTGGTGCCACCTAGGCCTCTTGGTTGGCTGATTTGGTTCAGAATTTATCTAACACACACCTAAGACTGCTGCTGCCTCACCCTGAAGATGAAGTCCTTTCTCTTGGCCTCAAAGCCTCAGCCTGATTGGACATGGGCAGTTCCTCAACCTACGGGTAAAGACTTTTCTGCCCGTACTTCTGACCACTAGCTGAAAGCACAGCCTTCTAGACACCCCACGGACCACCCCTGTGTCTTGGCTCCCCCACATCCTCAAATTCCATTGCAAAGAGTGCTTTTGAATAATAACAATGACCCGGATTCCTTCTTGCTCTTCTTTATATTATAAATTACCCCTGAGCCAATCTGCCCTTTAGGGAAAAGTAAAGCTATGTATCGATCTCTGGCTTAGTTCTGGCTCTTTGATTCTCTCCACTAGCTCTGCCATGGAGAGCCACTATAACAACTTTTATAAAACTGCAACATTATCTTTAAGTTATTACCTAAACAATCCTTTAAGTGAAACTACATTGGA
This sequence comes from Ctenomys sociabilis, assembly GCA_004027165.1. Classification (NCBI taxonomy): domain Eukaryota; kingdom Metazoa; phylum Chordata; class Mammalia; order Rodentia; family Ctenomyidae; genus Ctenomys; species Ctenomys sociabilis. Next base: position 5,914 of record PVKA01006523.1, on the reverse strand, counting down.
TGTTTTTTATTTTAATGTGTTTTGGCTAAAATAACTAGAGTGGCTGGAGTGGCATTTATTATCAAAAGAGTATGAATATTCAGTCCCATATAATTCAATTCAAACTACTATCAAAATTCTATCTGGGGATTGATTAATTTGTTATAGCATTCCATGGTCTTAGGTGACTATGAAGTATCCTTGAAAATTCCAGTTTCTTAAGAGTCATGCAGATGTGCATTCGTGTAGTATGGACTTCTCCTGAAATGCCTGGACATCTTTTTTATCTAAACACTTACTACAGAGGCTTTGGTGGTACAGTGGGTAGCATACCTGCCTTCCAAAACACTCAGAATTGTATATTTTAGCAGGGTCTTTGGCATGCTGTGATCACCTGAACTTGAATTGAATCAAGCTTTCAGATCAATAAACGTGTTTATTTTATGGACACCTATTTCATTTCTTTGAATATTAAATTACAAAATTTTAAATGTTGTTGTTAATGAGGAAAAGAAAATAAAAATCCAGTTTGTCTATGCCATAGCAAGGCCTAGAGTAAAAAAGAAAAACATCTGACTGCGTCCATACTCCGTGTGGTGCCCCATCCTTAGCCCCAACAAGCAGCCGAGTTTCAGGAGAGGTGGGGGAAAGGATGAAATGGGTAGGAAAAAACAGAAACATGGATGAAATTATATAAATAACTGTTGTTATTCTTGGATGGTGAAATGCAGATCAACACTTGAATGAATGTTGCCTTACAGAAATTTCAGTGCACAATGAAGCCTTGTTATTACTCTAAAACTTTGTTCAAAGCCAGAAGCCAAGAAAAAGTTTTCAGATATCTTGACAGAGACCCACGATGGAGTGTTTTACCAATGGCTCCAAAAGAAATCATTATGAATGCTATTTTTATTCATAAAAATACAGTAGATATAGATAGATAGATAGATAGATAGATAGATAGATAGATAGATAGATAGATAAGCTGCTTCTGATAAGGTATTCCATCTTGAAAGGAAGAAAAGAACATATTTCTTAGGGCTCAGTTTTCCCAATTTTGATCTCTTTAATGAGACAAAGGCAAAACACAGGATTGCACCTCTGTAAGGTTCTCATATCAGGAGTGGTCCTCAGTAACAGACTTTTAAATATAATATAGGAATGGCTTCAAATTTTAATAAATTACCATCATGGCAATAGTGAAAAAAAAAAACCTAAAGGACATTAAATAATATTAAATAACTGGTAACAAATGATGTTGCTGAGCAATACATAATAGATATGGTATTTCCTACAAATTTTGACACTAAAGGTTGAGCCACATTTCTATAAATGGAAAACAAAAGTCAAAAAATAATAATAGTAGTAATAGTAGTAGAGCTCGTGGTATCATTAAAGTACAAAGAGAAAGAGAGTTTGAGAGAGAGAGTCCCAGCATGTACAGGATGGGCACAGGAGCCTCCAGACTTTAATTCTGTGGTTATGAAAACAATGATGTTCAGAACTCCGCCTCTGATTTTCTGCCTCAATATGGCCAGGCAGCTGGAAGACAGGCACAGAACATGCATTTTGAGTTCAGTGTCATCCTAGTTATAATATATGGGAAAAATCTCCTAAGTACTCATGCATTTTTATTTTCTGACCCAACAGTCACCTGCTGAGTACGTACTATGTGCCAATGTTTTAGCTATCTATCAAAAGTCTTGCCTGTGATAAATTTAATCAACAGATAAAGCCCAGATCACGTTGAAATATAAGTAACATACAAAATAAAGAAAGCAGTGGGGCTGAACAAGAGGATGTGGGTGGGCACAGACTCAAGTAGAAATGCTTAAAGATGGTAATCGCCACTGAACTGATTGAGAAGCTCTTTTGAGAAGAAGATTCACGCTGTAACAAATGACTACTACGATATCACAGATCTATTATTTTGTAGTTCTAAAAGTCAGGAGTCTAAGACCCACCTTCCTGGGCTGAATTCAAGGTATCACTCATAGACTAGTGGTTCTTCAGGGACAGGGAGTTCCTGGCCCTTCATGTTCCCCAGCTTTCCAGGTCCCCTGCTTTCCCAACCTGGCTCCTGACCACATCCCTCCAACTTCTGATTTTACCGTCTCCTCTCTTATTCTGACCCCAAAACTCTTGCCTCCCTCTTATAAAGAGCTTTCTCTTCAGTACATTAAGATGCCTAGTATAAAACAAGGCCATTTCCACATTTCATAACTGCTATTTATTGCGTTACTAAAGTCCATTTTGTCATGTAACCCCATTTTGCCATGGGGTTCGTGGGACTAAGATGCAGACTGTGGCCCACATCAGTGAGAATGCTGACCCTACCACGCTTTACCATCATCTTGTTCAGTGATTAAAAGCTGCTTCTGGAGCTGGCCAAATAGCTCAGCGAACTAACGCATCTACAAGCAGGCGCAGGGGCTGGGAATTCGTTCCCCAGGCCTGCCGTGCTGGCCCTGCCCCCAGAGCATACTGAGATGGCACTTGAGACTTGGCGTGGTGGCACACGCCTGTAATCCCAGCTCTTGGGAGGCTGTAAACAGGCAGTTCACTACGAGTCTAATCTAGTAATGAGACGCTGAATTACCCTGTGGATGCTTCCCTAAAATACAGGGGGAGGGGAAAGTGCTTCGCTCCTCTTTACGCTACTTTGGCTGTGCCCTGACCAGCCTCAAGGCCTCCGCAGGCCTCAGTGCCATAAATGAGCTTCATTCCTTGTTGCTTCCAGAGCAGAACATTCTCCTCACACCCCTTCACTCTCGGGAAGTTCTGTATGATGTGCACACATACATGTGTTCTGAGTGTAGACCAAGCAGGGATTACCCGACTCATGAACTCTCGCTGCTCCCAGATGCCAACGGTGGTGGCCCTCCCCCTGCCCAGGCAGAGGAAGTAGCAAGGGCTGGAAGGAGCTACTGCTTTACCGACTCATTCTCCTCTGGATTTCCTGCCTCTGTCGCCTGCCAAACCTCACTTCTGAAAAGCCAGGCTTCACCTTCTATGAGTCAGGTCAGCCGCGGACAGAAACTGATTTCATATCAGGCTGTGACTGATGAGCGCTTGAGGTGTGTATGACCTCCAGCGGAAGCCTGGACATCCCATTAGAAAGTTCTGCCTTCGGGTGCTGAATGTGGGCCACTGAGGAGCTAACCCGAAGGCGCTGGCTTTCCCTGAAGTCCACCAGGACAAACAGTGCCAGTGGACGTGACAGAGGCCAGGGTGCACCAGCTGCAGGGTGTTTCCCGTGTTCCCTGTAACCTGGATGTGTTGCTCATTATTTGATCATCTTCAGACCAGACGTGTGCCAGCCTGGGGAGCTACGGCCATCCTGTGCGCGCCAGCAGCTGAAAGGGGCTTTGTTTCTTGGTCCTTCACGTCATCTGGGCAGAAGCCCAGGAGCAGAGGAAAGGGAGGGAGCAAAGCAGCCTTCCCGCTCTTCGGCGAGCAGCCCAGGGCTAAAGGAGCAGAGTGCCAGCCAGAATGCAGAACTCCATCAGCCCACGCAGCTACTGGGACACCACTGCACAATGTGCTTTGCTGCCCAAGCAAGAGAGGGATTCTTAAGCTGCAAACAATATGGACCAAAAGACAAGCAGACAAACTGCGCCTATTGGCATCTATTACTGCTGCATTTAGTGGGAGAAGATGACAAGAAATGGCAAATTCTTTATCAAGCGACCAGACGGAAATAATGAGGAATGAATGTTTCCTGTCAAAAGCCAAGGCAGTGGGGGAAGAAAAGAATTAGGCCATGAAAATATAGCGATAATCTAAGTACAGATTACACATTAAGGAAATTTGAAATCGTCTGCCTACTGATTAACTTGGCAAGGTAGAGGATTATGTCAGGGGTTTTCCTTTTGGTTTGTTTGTTTGTTTCCTTTAAAGATGGGGTGTTTGGGACCAGGGAGATGGCTCAATAGAATAAGTGCTTCCCTGGCAAGCGCAAAGGCCTGAGTTCAATCCCCAGTTCCGCAAAAAAAAAATAAAGATAAAGATGGGGTGTTTGATACCCTGCCTCTGGGCTATGCAAACAGTTTATTGGCAGGGAGAGTAGTTTCTCTGTCATTGGCTCACTATAGGTGCTACAAACAGAAATAATATTGTAATCTTGTGCAGGATAATCAGTACTGCACTACTAATTTACACCTGGCTCAACAAGATTCTATGCACAATAGTTTATCCTCACATAAGTGCATAGAGATGGGAATGACAATTCTGCGGCTCTTCTGTAAGACTATATATGGTTATGACCTGCACTACGAAAGAGTGACATCCTACTCTGATAAGAACACATATAAAAATCCCTCGATTCCAACAATCCTTTGTGCTTAGGTGAAATACCGATTTGATATTTTAATCTCTTAGTTTCTGACTCTTTTAGAAGGCTGAACAGAGTAGACTAGTCCCATTCATTCTAAATACAATTATAATGTAGTCAGAATAAACAAAGCACCCTGTGAAATGAGGTCTGGAGCCCAGAAAGGCATTTCTCCTCATCTCACATACCCAATGGTGACTGGGGATTTCATCACTAAGATGCCCTCCACCGAGTGTGATCGGCATGCAGATAGTTAGACCGCTTGGGACTATCGCACATCACACATACACTGTCATGAGAAATCCAATAGGGGATTTTCATGAGAGATATAAGTGCAAAAAGATAATAGATATAAGAGGTGGATAAAAAGTAAAACTTTTTTAAAACGCAAAAAGCTGGGCAGATGGCTCTATGAAATGAGGGTTTGCCTGACAAGCACAGGGCCTGAGTTCAATCCCCGGATCTGCCAAAAAAAAAAAAATGCAAAGAGGTAGATAAATTAAGAAGTTGGATTCTTTCTCAGTAATTTGCAGAACTGGGAATTGAACTCAGACCCTTACACTTGCCAGGGAAGTGCTTATTCTACTAAGCCATCTCCCCAGTCCATTTCCCAGTAATTCTAATCCTTAAATACTGCAAGGAAAGAGACAGCAATTCCAAGTCAGTGGAAAGACTGAGTAATCTGACAAAATCAATATAGTCCAAATTTAGATTGTTCCATGCAATATTTTCACTAGCATGAGTGAGTGAATAAATTCAAAATGTGTTCATGGATGAACTACATGAAAGAGGAATATTGCCAAATGCAATAGATGATCAAGTTGGTGGCTTCTTAGCTGGGTGTGGTGGCATCCCTGTAATCCCAGCATTTAGGAGGCTGAGACAAGAAGATTGTCGACTCCCACCACCCCCACCGTGGGTCCAAGCAGCTCTGGAGGCAGGAGGAACGGAGCTTCCTCACGCCCCCTACCCCCTCTTGCGCCACCAAGATGCACAAGGGGAAGGTCAGCTCGGCCGAAGGGTCAGCAAAGCAGGAGCCCAAGAGGAGATCGGTGAGGTTGTTGGCCGAACCTGTTCCAGCTAAAGTGGAAACGAAGCCATAAACGGTGCAAGCAAAAGGGCAAAGGGGAGCCGAGGGAAGACAGGCTGAAGTGGCCAATCAAGAAACCAAGGAAGATTTACCTGCAGAGAATGGAGAAACTAAAACTGAGGAGAGTGCAGCTTTCGATGAAGCAGAAGAGAAAGAAGCCAAGTCTGATTAATCACACACACTGTCTTATCAGTGCTCCCTGTCTCTTCTACAATCCAGAGGAATATTTTTATCAACTATTTTGTAAAGGCAGGATTTTTAGTAGCTCTAGAAAAACTTTTAAAAAGGAGGGAATCCCACCTCATCGCATTTTTTAAGTGTAAATGATTTTTTATTTTTATTTTTTTATTTTTTTTTATTTTTTTTTTTTATCTTTTTGAGACAGGGTCTCACTATGCAGTTCAGGCTGGTCTTAAGCTCACTTTGTAGCTCAGGCTGGTCTCGAACTCACAACAATCCTCCTGCCTCAGCCTCCCAAGTGCTGGGATTACAGGCATGCACCACCACGCCCG
>PVKA01006522.1:45305-83202 GCA_004027165.1 Ctenomys sociabilis | reverse complement strand
ACCCGCGGGCGGAGCGGTGGCAGAGGCAGAGGCGGCGGCGGCGGCGGGGGCGCTGCTCGCAGCTCGGGCGGGAGCCATGTCAAGAGAACACCACCAGCCAACTGAGCCCCTCCATCCCCGCCGCAGTGCGCACGGTGATCCGGCCGCCCGCGCTGCTGCCGCCGCTCAGCCCCCGCCTGGGACCCATAGTCTGGCTCGGTGCCCCAGCGGCGACGGAGGAAGGTCGCGGGAGGAGAGGCAGAGAGAGAGGAGGAGAGAGGCCAAGAAAGGGGTTCGGCGGAGCTGGAGGGGGAGGGGAGGCGGGGAGCCCTGCGCTATAGGGTCCGTTAGCTAAGTCACCCTCCAAAAGAAAGTTATTTCAGTTCAAGCATCTGCTACGGAGTCCTTCTTCCCCCACAGTCGGGTTCTAGCTCAGCAAAAGGTCGAGGAGACCCAGAGGGGTGAAGAGCCGAAGCGGATGAAAAGCGTCCGCGGTGGCACAGGCTCGTTACCCCCGCACCGGCGGCTGCGGAAGCGGCGGGCAGCCTCGGCGACTCCCGGGTCCGGGGCAGAGTCGCGTTTGACACTCCCATTTCCGAAGGTCACCTCCTAGTGAGCCTATCTTCACTTGAAACTCGGTCCTAGAGGGAGTAAAAGCCTAGCTCAAACTACTTAGGACAGAATCAAGCGTGCTCAAGAGGCAGCACAGACTACACAACCTGGATTCCTTAGCAGGGTTTCTAAGGCCCTGGTAGCCAGGCCTCTGTCCACTGGTTGGCTTCACTTTCTCCAGTCCTTTCTCCGGGGCTCTCTTGCTTAACTTCCATACGCCCGCCACACTCAGTGATCTGCTGTTCTTGGAACACATTCTGAGCTTCCAGCTTTGGCTCCATGCCATGCTCTTCTCTGTGACAGATTTCCTTTGCCCACCATTCATTCACCTGCTTCCCTTTGTCTTTGAGGTTTCAGCCTTCCCTAACCACCTCCCACAAGCGAACACTGAAGTTGGGTCACAATGTGTCCCTCTTTTGTTCTCTGAGACCACCCTGTTCTGTGATTGCCTAATTTTCCCCATTAGTCATAAGCTCTGAAACACAGGCTTTCTCATTATTTTCAGATTCCTAAGATTAGCGCTCTACCATAGAGAGTAGATATTTTAAAAAATAAATACTTGATGAATTAATGCAGGAGAAAATGAACAAAATATTTGTAATTTTGTAAAGAGAACAGGAAGTTCCTGTAATATAAGGTAGAGTATGGCAGGTATCATGAGGAAAATCTAATCTAATTGGGGGCTGTCGGTAGCAGTAGGTAGGTACTCCCTTGCAAATGAGGAGGCCTTGACTTGAGAGGTGAGGAAGGACCTGAGAGTTGAGTTCAGGGATTGGAGGTGAGGAGGCATGAGGGGAGGAAGCAGTCCTGTGAGGGGAGCACAGAGCATCAGGGAGAGGCAGGATGCTTTCTGTGGTCGCCTCAGAATGAGGAGTACCTCCTCAGTCCTCCAAGGCTGAAGGAAGGGCAAGGTGAGGAGCCTCCCTGGCCTGGTAGACGCAGCCTAACGCTGTGGTAACTTAGCTTATTGTTTAGCTGGCTGCCCCTCCCACAGCACTGCCATCTTTCCTTCCTTCCTCAGCTTCCTCTGGCACTGGGTGAGGCTTCCTGTTAAGTTGTTCTGAGAACTGTACTTTTCAGAGCTTTGGAGACCATGAATGCCTGCCAGCAAAATTACCACCAAGATCCCCACAGGATTCCAAGAAGCCAATGCCGCCCCAATCCTAGGAGTTCCAGACAGTGCTAGCCCTCCCAAGGCCCGGAGATGGAGAGGAGTGCCCTTCGCTTTGGGGGGAAGGGGCTTTGACATAGACCCAAGCCACTCAGGAAAAGTATTGGGAAACTTTCTTTTTATTAAACAACAAAGCCAAATTGTAACTACCAGGATGTTTGCTATTGAAAGGAATCCTGCTGTGAATCATTTCCAGGAGAAAGATTTGCTGCAGAGTAAATTTTCATCCTCCTTTCTCCACAAATTAATAATTTCTGAAAGTAAATATGGTACATTTCCATTTTTCTAGAATTCAGAAAACATTTATATGTAGATAACTCAATAGTGCAAGAAAAATTATATAAGGGCAAACAACGTTCTCTGGAATGATTGCAAAATGCCATAATGTCCCAGAAGACTTTCTGAAAAATCAAACTACTAGATAAAAAACCCTTTATCCATTATTCCCAAATCCTAAAAGCTTTGAAATTCAATTTTTTTGGAGGGCGTCTGAATTACTTTCCTTGCTACTGAAACAAAATACCCAATACCCAAAGGAGGGGCAGGTTTATTTAGCACATAGTTTGTAGAGATTTTTCACTCCATCACCTGATAGCTCCCAAGGCACAGTAGTATCACAGAGGGGTAGTGGGAGGTGACAAAGTAACAAAAGGGGAAAACAAACCTCTTTCTGCACCCTTTTCCTGGAATCGGAGGGTGCCCACCCAGGCAGTGGGCTGATCCAGCAATCACCCAGCCTTAATTCTAGCTCCCCCCCGACCCATCATCACGCTACGAATTAATCACAAACTCAGCTTCCTCCACAAAAGCGTGCTGCCCATGATTGCATGCGGCTTTGGGAAGCCTGGAGACACAAAACACAACAGAGGGTAACGTTAGGTATGTGCCAGTAAACAGGAGCAGAAGTAATGGCGTGTTACTGATAGCCCCTAATTATCTTTTAGAACAAACCCTTCTACTTGTTTGATGTAGAATGTGTTTTATGACAGGGTTCTGGCTTAGACCATATCAGGAAATACCATATAACATATAGTTTATATGCACAATATTATACATGATTTATGTATTTCTGGAATATAAAACCTTTGGAGTTATAGAGTACATCTGAACCAAAGGACTTCAGAGATAAGGTTTTATGGGCCTTGTATACATTATATTCCAATTTAATATTGGTGTCTTTTTGGAGATATTCCAGCTCTTAAAGGTTGGAGCTCTAGCTAGTTCCTGTTTACTGCCTCCATCCTTCCACAACACTTCCTCCTCCATCTCCTCTTCCTTCTCCTCCTCCTCTCTTCTCCTCTTTCTCCTCTTCCTTTTTCTCCTTCTCTTCTTTCTCCTCCACCTTTCTCCTCTACTTCTTTATCTTCCTCTTCCTTTCCTTCCTCCTCCCCCCTCCTCCTCTTCCTCTTCCTGCTTCCCCTCTCCAGGGGCTGCTGTTACCCAGGAGCACCCATGTGCAGCCTCGATCTGGTGGCTCCTTGGGTGGCCTGAGGCAGGCACTATGGACAGCTGGCGGCCTGGAGAAGGAAGTGGCCATATTTCTTTCCACTTCTTTCTCTCTTTAACGCCCATCACTGGTGCACCCACTTCCTGTACCTCATCAGCTCCTCCAGCTCCATGACTCCAAGAGCCTCAGAACACTGTGCCCTCACCCTCTGCCACCTGCTCTTGGGGTGGTAACTGTGCCCCATTATTGCAGGCTTGAGTGCCCCCACCCTGGGGTCTGCCATCTGTTCCTTGCCTACCCCTGGTGAGCTGCCCCAGCTGAGCATCTCCCCATTGGAGCCACCTGCATGAAGTCCATTTTTCAGCTGCTGTGGACTAAGGTGCTCAGCCCGAGGGTCCTTGCAGCGCCCTGCAAATGCCCTCATCCATAGGCCCACATTTGAAGACTGGCTTACTTTGGTCAGTCATTTCACTCTTCTGATCTTTGATTTTCCTAATTATAAAAGGAAACCAAGAACACTTGCTTCAGAATACTCTGTGACAGTAAAACAAATCAACAGGTATGCCTGAAATGTGTAGGGAACGCAGAAAGAACACAAGTAATTCAAGAACTCAAGAAGATAGAATAGGGCCAGCCTGATAGCTCAGTGAACTGAAGTGCCTGCTTAGGCAGAGGCAGCAGCAGGGGTTTGATCCCCATTGTGCAGGGCTGTCCCTGTCCCTGGGGCACGCTGAGCAAGCTACTGAGATTGGGCACGATGGTATGTGCCTATAATTCCCAGCTGTTGGGAGGCTGAAAAGAGGAGGATCACTACAAATCCGATCTACAGGTAGCAAGATGCTTGTAATCCCAGCACTTGGGAGGTGATAGCTATGAGTTTAAGGCCAGTATGTGCTCCATACACAAGTTCAAAGCCAGCCTTTGAGACCCGGCCTCAAAAAAAAAAAAAAAGTACGCTAATCATTCCAAATACCCCGCCCTCAATTCTTGGGCCCTTGCTAGCGTCCCTCCTCCCTGTTTATCTCTGTCAGGATGCTGGTGTCCCTCGGTCCCTCCGCCAGCCCGCTTGGCCTTTTCCTTTGTTAGTCATCCTGTAACCATTTGGAGTCTCATGTTCATAATCTTCCAACTCCTCCCCATTTTGTCTAGAGTTCTGGGGAGCTTTATCTGCTGTAAAGCCACAGGCTTTTGAGGAATGCTGAACTTTTTAATAAGAACTGCATCACTCACTATCATTCTTCACAGCACCTCATCCCAGCAGTACCTCAAAGGAATCTCCCAGGAGTGCCTTTCGCCAATAAGAAATGGCTGCTCCACTTGAGAAAAACTCAGATGGAGTTTTTATGGTCGAAATTCACCAGAAAGAAACTCAATACCCTTTCCTACTTCCATCTGAGAAGCCTGGCTGCACAGCTGGGCCTTTTCCTGTGGCGGCTCCTTCCCGCCCCTCATGGGTGCGCCTGCCTCATCAGTGAGAACAATCAACAAGGCGACCCCTTAATTAATTTTCCAGAACTTCCTCTTCCTATCTCAAAACAGCTTTCCAAGCAACGCCTTCACTAATCCAGCCAGGGAGCTTTAGCGAACCAGATACTTCTGGAAATAAAAAGTATTTCATATGCAAATGAATAATTAACACTTTTAGCTGCCCAATAACCCTTGTTATTTTCTTTACCAACCCTGAGGCCAAAACATGTTTTGTGTTCACTTTTTACCTACTTGCGGATTTACTCATATTCTCTCGATTCCTGGAGTTTTGTTGTACCAAATACACACTAGAAATAAAAAGGACATTCTATACAAGTTGGCATTATTTTGATACACAAAGATTTCGGTCAGACTAATTACGGTAATTGTACTTAATTACTGTAATGTGGCAAGGTTTTCTTTCTTCTCAATAATGTAGCGTTGCAACAACCAAAAAGCTGATCTCTTTGAACTTTTTTGAGACTGCTTGACACCTCTGTGGTGTGCCGTAGTCTAACGGGAAAAGCCGGTGAACTAGATCTCAACAAAGGAACACATCTGACTTTGGGTCGCCTCCTCCCAGGGCCTGCCGAGTGCCTGACAGTCCCTATGTGTGAGTTACATAGAACTGTAGTTTAATTCAGCGCAGTGTTGCGCACAGGCCTTTTATCAAGGGCCAGCAAACGTTTCCCTGAAAGCTCCGAGCGGTGTGTTAGGCCTTGTGGGGCTGTGTTTCTGATTGCAACTTTCCAGCTATGATTACCATACAGAAGCAGATGCAGACTATGGGCAGCAAATGGGCAGGACAGCATTCCAACAAAGCTATCTACCAGAACAGGTCATCAGCTTGACCGTGGGCTTGTGCCTCACGGATCCCTGCCTGTGCTTAAGCCGCTGAGCTAGTGCCCAGCTCCCTGGATTTACTTTCTTAACAGAGTCAAATGCTACATTGTACTGTAATTATCTGGAACTCACCTGGCTCCTCCATAAACACATGGACTTCTAATAAAGACTCCGCTGTCGAACATTTTCAAAAAGGAAGTCCAGTGGATCAGAAAAATACCTGATTCATGTAGGAGTCATCACAGGATGCTAAAATAAGTGGGAGAGTTTGATGGAAAACAGGATATCTACAAAGTCTCCAAGTAACAACATACTTATTAATTGCAAAGAAGAAAATGATAACCTTTTAGGGAAGAAAACTTGGCAGAAACCCTTTTGATCAGGTGGTCAAATATTCCTCATCAAGCAAAAAAAAAAAAAAAAAATCAATCACCTGTGATATGCCTGGCAAAAAAAATGCAAATCCATTCATAGGAAAACATCAAGCAAACCCTAACTAAGGAGCAAGAGGCACATTATTTCTACAGTATTTCTATGTTCTTCACTAATATCAGTGTCATGAAAGATAAAGTCTGGGCAACCAGGGCTGGAAAGATAGCTCGGTGGGCTAAAGTGCCTGCTTAGACAAGCTTAGGCAAGTGCTCAGGGACTGTAGTTTCATCTCCAATATCACGTGTTGAGACAGCCACCAAAAAAAAAAAAAAAAAAAAAAGAGTGGGTAATCAGGCCAAACTAAAGAAAGGGAATATAATGAGTAAACTCTCCGCATATACTAGGAGTTTCTCTTCACAAAGTACACTATTGGTAAGACTGTGCAAATCTGAATTAGTTCTGTAGCTCCAATAGAATTTTGGATCAACATTAACTACTGGGTGTTGATCCTCATATAGTGGTTATTTTCTTGTTTTTATCACAGGTGTACAAGTACTTATAGGTAAGTGGGCATTTTGGTTGCAGCAAAGGTAACTAATTACTTTGTTTTGCCTAGGATTGATGAGGTTACCAAATGCAGAATTTCTGAATTTAAAAGTAAGTAAAGATCCAGGAGACGTGGGAAGAATTGATCATGGTAGCTGCCACTGACTCACAAAAGTTTAGGATGTATGTGCACGCAGGTGCGTATGTATAAACGAAACGTAACTGTTGATATTTGGGGGATGTGAATAGAATACCTGCATTGTTCTTGCAGTTCTCATATGCCTGAAGTTACATCAAAATTAAAAAGGACAAAGCTCTGACACAATTGAAGAAACGTCCTCTGTAATGTGCTTCATTGAGTCAATGCAGCCAGTGGCCAGAGGAGGAGCCACACTGGCTGGGCTTGGGGGACGGAGACAGAAGATCCCTTCCTGGGCCTTTCCTGTCCCCCACAGGCCACACTTCTACTTTCCAGCTGGAAGCTTGTCTTGCACAAACTTATTTCTAGACCTTCGAGTGTGAGGCCAGTCAGAACGTGACTGGACGTCCATTACACTAGAGGTGCTGATCCTGTGCTGGATGCTTTCCTCAGGTAAACGCTCTCAGCCCTTGCCACTACCTCACATGAGCTGCTTGATAACCTCACCTTACAGGTGAGCGGAGGAACAGCGAGTCATAACCTGACCAAGGTCACACAGGCACAGAGCAGGTGGTGAGATCCAGCATCTGCAAAATGTTTGTGTTGTATGAATCCCCTTGTGACTGTGTGTACATTTAATTTCTGCAAAAGTATGTGTGTACAAGACTCTATGCAAATACACGTGCTTTTCCTTGATGGAAATGTGCAGAGAAAAGGCCCTTCACACCACACGGTGTATAACTGCTGGGGTTCTTATTAAACCTCAGGCGTCAAGGACAGGGGACCTGGAATGTGGAAGGCCGGAGAGCGAGCTCCCTCTGGGGGTTTCACCCTAGAGAGTAAGGATTATCACTTTTAGCATTTATATAATTTTGTTCTGAGTGGATATTTTCGGACAGGCATGTATTCCTTTTAGACTATTAAAATGTGATTTTTTCTTTTGGTGCTAGGGATCAAGACAGGTACTTCTGGCATGCTAAGCAATCCTTGTACCACTGAACTATACTTCTAGCACTATATTGGGTGTTTCCGCCTACCTGATACCAATCAAGGTACCCCAGGCCCATGGCTTCCTGTGGCATCCTGGAGTGTGCTGAGTCCCCAGGAAGCAGCACATGAAAATGTGAAGGTAGTAGCTGTAGTTTCCTCACAGAAATGAATGCCAGGGACACTGACCCTTAGTAAGTAGAGTCCATACTCCTGAGACAGTTGCAGGAAATGAGGACAACAAAAGCCCAGGCCACAGCAGCTTCCAGGTTGTTCCCCAGCATGCATGAGCAGCTGGCTAGATCAAGGGCAGCGCCAGCCACCCTCCCTCTCCTCCATCCATGTCTCTTCCCTCTCCCTGTCCCCTCCCCTCCCTTATCTTCTCTCTTCCTCTCTCTCTCTCTCTTCCTATCTCTCTCTCCCTCTCTCTCTCCCTCTCTCTCTCTCTCTCTCTCTCTCTCTCTCTCTCTCTCTCTCTCTCTGTCTCCAGCAGCCCCAGGGAGAGGCTGGGCGATTAGGCAGGACATGGGAGTTCTGCTGGGATGGCAGTACCCCAGAGGCCTGGACTCCTGGAGCACTGTATGCAGCTCTGAGGGTGACAGGCTTCCACTTCCGAATGCAAAGGGAGATGGAAGAGATGAGAGGAGGGATGTACCCACACACAAAAAGGGAAGAATTCAGGGACTCCTCGAATCCAGCATCTTATTATTTCTCCTCATCTGCAGCACCTGCCCTGGTAAAGGCCACCATTCCTGTTCACCTAGATGGTTGCAGTCACCATTGGCCATGGCAATAGAAAACAGTTTTCCCGCCTTCCGCTCCTGCCCACATATCAAAGCATGGGCCTACCGCTGTAGGCGTGGCAATCCTGTTAACCTGGAAATCAGACTTGCCACACCCCTGCTTGTTTCAGCTCCCCATCTTACACAGCGTAAAGTCCAAATTCCCTACAGTGGCAATGAGGCCTCACCCTGTCTGGCTCCCAGACACCTCTGGCACCTTTGCTCCCACAGCAAGATGCTGTCCTTCCCTGCTCCCTCGCTGTTCCCAGACTGCAAACATGTCACTGCTAAGAGATGTTGAGTTTTCCCTTTCCTTGGCCTGGAAAGGTTTTCCCCTCAGAGCTCACATGACTTCATCACTGACTTCAGTTCTTTCCTCGTGACAGACTTTTCCTGAGGACTGTGTCTAAAATCCCAAGCCTTGCCATTTTGTCTCTCTCAGCTCTGCTTTTCGCTCCCATCTTATATGGTCCATGGCTGACTTATTTATGACAGTCTTTGTCCCCCGCAGGACTGTACATGCCAGCAGCACAGCGCTGTATTTCTCCTCCCTGCTACATCATGAATATACTGATAAATACCTATGGACGACCCTTAAGTGGACTGTAATCCTTCTAAGCAGATTTCCGTCAGCCCCGGGGCCCTGTTTTGCCTTGAGGGAGGGGATGCTCAGGGTTCCCAAGTGATGCACAGAAGAAAGGACCTTCCTAGCAACGCACCCACGAACTAAACAAGCTTCAGTTCTGGCATGGAAGGACTTTTTAACTCATCACCCTTTACTTTGTTTCTCCTGAAGTTCTTCTCCCTTCACGTCTTAGCGAAGTTATTCCAAGGCGCTTACCTTCCATATGAATCATACTTTGGGCTGAATTTTTTTTAAAGGAATATTATAATTCTGCTTGTGAAAGCATTTGGCAGTGGGTGACTCATTTAATTTACAGTTGGCTGTGCTTCTCAGCAGTCCCCATACACACTTATGAACTCTTTTAAAGTGAAATAAAATCTAACCTTCAAATTATTTTCAGATGTAATGAAATTTTTATGAGCCATCAATTCAATAATTACTGAAATGGATCAAATTCTGTTTCATGCATTTACATTTAAGCACTTATTAACTGAGAGTTTTGTACTGTTCTTCCATAGTTTAGAACAAGAATTGTTTCTTTAGAGGCTCAAGGACTTTTATGAATTCCTGAAATCTCATGGGACCGGAGTCTTGGACCTAGAATTTGGTGCGTAAAATAATCCCAGTGAGAATCAGATTAGAAAACTTGTTTTCCTGCCTGTTCACGCAGGGCCTGGGCCCCTGTGGAACTGCTTGGGACACCCTGTGCCTGTGGTAAGGAGTCAGCAAGTCGTGTCGAGGCTTGTGCCACCGGTGCTGGAAGTCCTCGTCCCCCCTCCTCCTGCTTTGGAGGCCGCTTGGGTGCTCATTCTGCATGTGCGGCAGGGGGACCACTTCCTTCCTCCTTTGCCCTCTGCCTCCGCTTCCTCCGCCACCCTTCCCTGGGCCCTAGTGGCAGAAGTGTGTCCACTGACATTTCATGACACTTTGGCAGATTTCTGTTGACTCATGTGAGACAAGATGGGAATTTTTCTGCAGCAGTTGCCACGTGGGAAAACAGATGAGCCGGTCACAGTGTGTGCCAAGTGGCGCTGTCTGTGTATAGCACTCGTAATCACAAAACCTTCAAAGCTGTCCCTCGCTTGCAGTGACATTAGCCTTGGCTCCCTCCCCCTCTCTTAAGCTGTCAGCTGCTTAAGATTCCTTGTTGCTGTCTCTGGTGGAGTTATTTCTTCCCCACTGAAGAGGCTGGCTCTGAGAGGATCCTTTCAAACTTCTTCTAGCCATGGGAAAACAAAAACCTCTTCTTCCTAGTTAGTGCTGTCTACAAAAAATCTTTTGAAACCCAAAGCCAGTGACTGTTCCATTGGACAGATGTCACCTGGAGCCGACCGGATCATTTTGTTTGTTTTTCTTTCTAACCCAACATGACTTTGAACCCATTCTGTAAACAAAAGAGACAGAATCCCAAAACTCTCTACACTTCCTGCTTTCCTCCCTGCATGCTGACATTTCAAAGCTCCATATGTTTCCCTAAACAAACTTTCATGAAGGTACATTTTTTTAAAAAAAAGCTTTTCAGGTTATAATAACAGAAGAGAAGAGAAGTAGCCTGTGGGCTTGGAGGTTCTTTTCAAGCTCTGGTTTCTACCCTCATCCAATTGGGCCCACTGCTGAGGTTGAACATTGACATGTCTAAGTTTACACTGCCTTCAGTCATGAGTTGCCAATGATGTGCAGCACCAAGGTACACTGAGCCAGAGCCAGAAAAAGCTGAATACCTAGTTTCCATTAAAAAATGAACACTAGGGACTGGGTCTAAGATGGCTCAGGAGAATAAGCACTTGCCTGGCAAGTGCAAGGACCTGAGTTCAATCCCCAGTTCCACAAAAAAATAAAAAATAAATAAAAAATGAACACTAGAGATTAAGACATGTCAGATTGCTCTAGAGTCCAGATGTGCATTCATTGGCTTTCCTGTGCACGGAGGCCTCCTTGCCACCTGGCTTTGCCTTGGGAGCACACTGGGGTCTTTCGTGCTAATGGGACTAGGGCAGCCCGGAAATGGACTCTCGCTAAGCCACATCAACCACCATGGCATCATCCTCAAGTCGGCCATCTAGGTCAATGGGCTTGTGATCTAATTGGGCTGACAGGAAAAATGACAAGCACAAGGGCTTCTACCAAAAACACCAAGAGAGTCTTTTTTCCTGAGCCACATTTGGTGAGGGATTGGGGGTGTGAAGTATACTACTACCAGAGCAAGTTGCTACCAGGAGGAGACAGAGCCTGGTTAGTCACCAGGGGTCTGTGAGTGGAGCCAGAGGCAGAGCTGTGACCACTGCAGAGATGGGAAGGAGCAAATCCTGAATGGCTTTACTATTTCAGCTTCTCACACAAGGGAGAAATTCCAGATGTTTGTCCATGTGTGTCTGTTGGGAATGTTTTTAGTGAGCATTACAAAATTGGTCTGCACAGGGTTATTTCTTTGTTAAGTCTTTTATTTATTTAGTACAGTCTCACCATAGGGCTGGGACTCCTAGTGATCCTCCTGTCTCTGGGATTACAGGACTGTGTCTCTTCCCCAGGTGTCGGCGGCTGGTATGCAGAACCTGGGAGATTGAATCTGGGTCCTTACGCTTGCCAGACAGGCGCTTATTCCATAGAGCTATCTCCCCAGCCCTGTACAAGGTTATTTAAACTTGTATTTTATTGACTCTTCCACACAGATGATATTACTGTTGCCTCAACTACTAACCAAGATGAACATTTTTGTGTACCTTGTGGCTATCTATATAGTAATATTTAGATTAGCTTCTTCAACTCCTGAGCTCAGGGATTCTTTTGATTTTCTCCTGGGGGAGGGGCTTGGGTCTATTTGTGCAAGTGCATGTGTGCCTCTTTATTTGTTTTTATTATTTTTGCAGTGGCATTTACTGTTGGTGAAAAAAGAAAAGGCAAATCTTGATTAGAAACACTTGCTGTTCATTGTTTTGAATTTTTGCTGCCCATTTTCTGAATCACTGACCTGACCTGCCACAAGTTAAATAAAATGACCTGGGAGATACTATTGTATAGTTATAATAGCTAAGCACAAAGGGTTTGGACCCAGTTTCTCAGTTTAAAGCTCAGACTGACAGCGAAGCGATAACTGCAGAAAACTGCTTAAAAATCTCTGCCTCATTTAACAAAATGCTGTCTCAAAACATAAAATGCACCGAGAGTGTGGTACAGCGCAAAGGCCCTGAGTTCAGCCTCTAGTACCACAGAAGAAAGAAAATCTGTCTTATGTTCCTCATCCTTCAAATGGAGATAATAGTGCCTACTTTGTAACGTTTTTGTACCAGGTAGATGAGTAAATTCCTTGTAACAGGGCCTGGTAGGAGCTGAGTCCTGGACAGGCACTAACCATTAGTAATAGAACGTAACAGTTAAAACAGGTTGAATGCTTTCAGTGCTAAAAATGATACAAACGTCCATTTGCTCTTCTACATCTCTGTGATCAGCTGTTTTTGTCTAAGTCAGTTTATAAATGAGAAAATAATCTCCTGGGGGAATGGCCCTTATATCCATTGATACTACCTTGAGGAAACCTGTTTGCATCTTTGTTTACTGGGAGATCACATGTTTCTTATAAAAGGAAAATTTAAGTCCTACTTTACATAGAACTTCCTGTTTTGCCTGTCCACCATTTATTTTTTTATTTTTTTATTTTTTTTTTTTTTTGTCTTTTTTGAGACAGGGTCTCACTATGCAGTTCAGGCTGGCCTTAAGCTCACTTGGTAGCTCAGGCTGGTCTCGAACTCACAACAATCCTCCTGCCTCAGCCTCCCGAGTGCTGGGATTACAGGCATGCGCCACCACACCCGGCTCCATGTCCACCATTTAAATTAAGGTGAGATAAAAGAAATGAAGATAGGTAAAAAGGAGACAAGGAAAATCATAACTAAATTTGTACTTTTAAAAAGACTACAACTTCCAGATTCCGGTCTAAGTTACCCAACGTGATCTATATTGATTTCTCTTGGCTAAATTTTTTTCCCCCAAATTCCACAGTGATATTGAAAACCCATAATTAGTTTAATTAAAGAACATAAAGAACAAGTACCTGATCCTAAGATGAAGGAATAGTTCAGAGAATCTAAAGAATGTTTAAGTTACCTATCTGAGAAATAAAATAATAAAACCTTGGCCTGTATCTGTAAACTGAGCTAGCTTCCTCTAGGGGATAGGTCACATTCTTCTGGGATTTCTACCCCTTCATGGGGGCATAAATGTTCCCTCTTCCAGGAAATAAAGTGCCTGTCTTTCTCTTAAGGATCTGAACTCTATTCCTTTGACACCATACTTTGATTTTCTTCTTCTTTTTGTGGAACTGGGGATTGAACTCAGGCCCCTGCACTTGCCAGGGAAGTGCTTATTCCACTGAGCCATCTCCCTTGCCCCGACACTGTACTTTGGAATCTAACCAGTAAAAATGTCAGTGGCTCTTATGCACTAGTCTTGAAAATTATTTTCTGTGATGACCATTAGCAAACCTGCAAAGATGTTGGGGTGGACTAACTAGTGGGCAACTTGTCATGTCCAGCTCAACTGAATCAGTGTGGTGGTGGATATAGAAGGACCCCTGATTATGGTTGCTAACAGCATAAAAATAACACTGGGGGAAAGATAGTGTGCTATTGGTTCTCCTGGAAAAGCTTCTCATGCCATTTGTTTTTTTTGTTTTTTTTTTTCATATAAACTGTTATCGGAGGAACTCTGGTTCTCACTATCACTGAGGATGGCTGTGGTTTTTTTGTAGGAAGCTCTGGTCCTTACCTTTAGCATCACTTCCTGACTCTAGTGTAGATCCCTCAGCCTGTGGGCACAGATCCTTCACCCACTGGCACAGAATTTCTAGCTTCCACCCCTGGCCTCTGGGCCTTCCCCGCACAGATCCTTGATACAGACTTGCATGAGACATGGTTGCGGGCTCCTGGCAACCATGGCCTCCAGTTGCACATTGCCATGGGATCCAGGTCCTCAGCTAGATTCCTTGGTCTCTATCTGGTATGTGGATAGATCACCTACAATCTTCTGCATTTGACTGGGTGAATATTATGAAACAATTCTGTAGTTCCGTGTCTTGTATTCAATCTTCTCCCTTGCAAACCCTGACTACAACAGGTATTCTGTGAGTGTGGTGGGTTAGGTTTTTTTTTTTTCTCATCTTTGGGAAACCCCTGGGCCCTGTCCAGTGACACTTTCTTCTGGTGAACCAGTAAGAAGAGTGAAAAAGGCATCAGACATCTGGACTACAATTTTGGTGAGTCTCGCCCAAGGCAGTTCCCTTTCATTCTTCTCTCTTCCCTCAACTATTCACACTCTGAAGCATCACTTCTTTCTTCTCTCTCTCTCTCTCTCTCTCTCTCTCTCTCTCTCTCTCTCTCTCTCTCTTTCCTTTCTTCCTTTTTCTCTTTCCCTTTATGCAAATCACTGCAGCCCTTATGGGTTTCGCTTTCCTGCATTAGAGACTCCTGAGGCCCTACAAGAATGGGCAATTATATATAAAAAATACCAAAGACAAGAGGCAGTGGCTTCCACTAAGTAGAAATGGGGAAAGGGGTAGAGAATAGCACCCTACAGTGTGCTGTCACTAGATGTTCCCTCAGGCCAACCCATCCTGGGGAGATGGAAGTAAAACTTGTTCACCAAGAAAACACATATAAGGATAGGCCCATTAGAGTCTCAGCAAAGTTTCTCACCCACCCAGTATGGGGAAACCTAGTCCTGAGACACCTTGGACAGGGGTGCTGTCTGTGGCGTGACACCAAAGGAAGCCCTCTGCTTGAATTTTACACGACTTTGGGTCCTCAACACTTTAGATAAGCAGAAATCCTCTAAGTTGCTCTTAATCCTCTCTCTCTCTCCCTGCTCATCTCTCACACTTAGAACTCGAGCGTGCAAGCTTGGGCCACTTGTGGTGTTGGATCCCCTTTTGGGTGGCCAGAGGTTCGTGTAGGAGCTGCGTAGGTTTGCATGGTCATTCAGGCGGTAACTGATGTTTTCTTAGGAACCTGGTAGGGTCTACGGACTCAAACCAAGAAGAAGCCCACTGGTTTTTTTCTTCTCATCTGATAGAACAAAATGAAGTAAAACAAAACACAACACAACATAAGCCCTTTCTTAACCCTTCTCCTCTCCCATTCTGGGGCTTTCATCTGTTGGAAAACTTATGTCCTTTAATATGTTATAATACCAAGAAGCAGAGAAAACCAGGATGCTGAGGGGGCAGGGGGCAGTGAGTCCCTGGGGAGGCAATGCTCATTGTCTACACTTCCCTTCCAGCAAGGGATGCCCACAGGCCCCTGAGAAGCGTGCCCTGGCACCCCTCCCAGCTGTCTGCCAGGCTCTTCCTGCATCCTGGGGCTGCCTGCCCACCCTTACCTCTAGGTAATTGGTGGGAGAGGCTTCCAGGGTCTCTTTAAAGCTCTCTTGCTTCTTCTATCATCATATTTGGTGTTGGCATTCTTATGCTAATTTTAGCCTCTATTTCATCTCCCTACCTAAAATGCTCAGTGACTTGTAGCTGCTAGGTGACATCTCCAGACTTTCTAAATCCTCTGAGCTTCTCATGTACATCACAGGTCCCTAGATGTGTAGATCTTTGAGTGAATTTTTTTTTTTTTTAGTAAAATCTAGATGTTGAGTACAGCTTCCCTTTCTGGTCTCTTGATACAGGCTGGAGTAACTATAGGCCAGGCAGAGGCTACTTGTCTGGGACACAGAGGCTCCAGCCATTGCACCAGCCCCGCCTTAGTCCTCAGCTGTGCCTGTAACTTACAGCCGCAAACATTTTGATTCCCAGTCCCACTAACTAGTCTAAAGTTGTCTTCCAGCCTCTCCTGGTGCATTTCTATTCTGTTACTTACAGTACTATCAAGTTTCCTCAGCTTCTTATATAGGTGAACATAAGATAAAAGCAGCAATATAAACATTCTAGCTCATAGAATTTGTTACCTTTGTGGTACAAACAAACTTTCCATTATTTACTTCAGACTTTATATATTTATGTATCATTACAAAAGGTCTTCAAGTTTACAAAATAGAACCACATACTAAAAAGTTTAATGACCCAATGGTTAAAAAAAAAAAAAGACTTTTTATTTAATGTGTTTTTTCTCCATCATTCTAATTAAAATATTTTAAAAATGTGGTTTCTTTAGCAGACAGAAAAAACCAAATGCTCTTAAACTGCACCTGTTGTTTTTGGGTAAACACCTCAAAATAAGCAGATAAAAAAGATTAAAGGCTGGTGCCAAATCCACTGACTTCTACCACTTCCTATTGTTTGAGCTACTACTCATCAATCTTCTGCTATTCATTTCTGACCCTGGCTTGCCCAGTAGCGACAAAGCAAACCTTACACATCAGTGACCACTAATGTTCTTTAGAAGAGAACCATATTCCTTTGTCTCCTTTTGATCAGTCAGGGTGAGACTTGGGGGGTCAACACTCCTTCTCAGGCTGAATCAGTCATGAAAGGGTGGGCCCTCTGCCCTTCTATGCTCATTAAGAATAAGGGATCAAATCTTATTTGGTGTGGTGAGAGGGTGAGGAAGGTAGAAGACATGAAGGTAGGAAAAAAGGAGACAGGGAAAATCACATCATAATCAAAATTTATACTTTAAAAAGATTAAGATTTCAGGACCCACTCAAAGTTGCCCAAGGCAATCCACACAAGTGTTCACTCCCTTGATGAAATATAGACCCTTTTCTTCCCTGACCACCACACCCCAAGTTCCTCAGGAACGCTAAAACCTCATAAATTAGTTTAATTAAAGAAGAAGAGAAACCTGATCCTAGGATAAAGGAAGACATTGAGAGAATCCAAGTAATATTTAAATTTTTAAAAGAAAAAGGAGAAGACTGGGCCCATACCTGTACAATGGGCCAGTACCCTCTAGAGATAGCCCACCATTGTCTGGGGTTTCTACACCTTAAGAAAAGAATAAATATCCCCTGTTCCAGGAAATATAAGTGCCTCTTTCTCTTGAAGACCTACACTATATTTCTTTGTGTACATACTCTTAAATTTCTGCCTAAGAAAACCTTTCTTGGCTGGGGAGATAGCTCAGTGGCACAGTGCCTGCCAGCCAAGCGCAAGACCATGAGTTTGATTCCTCATACAAAAAAAGAAAGAAAGAAGGAAAGAAAGAAAGAAAGAAAGAAAGAAAGAAAGAAAGAAGAAGAAGAAAAAGAAAGAAAGAAAGAAAGAAAGAAAGAAAGAAAGAAAGAAAGAAAGAAAGAAAGAAAGAAAACTCTTCTCATATTTCTTACTGATTACACCTAAAAACTATTTTTTGGGAGTGGTTAGAAACCCTACAAAACTTTTCTACAAGAAGGGTAGCTTAGGTTGTTTCTCTCAGCTTTGGACACCTCCTCAAACCCTGTCTGGTGAACACGGTAGAGAATTCTTCCCTAATAACTTAATCCATATGCAGTGGTGTCAATAGTTATGAAAATCAGTATTTAAAATATATATGCATATGTATGTATCTTTATTGCCTGCTTATAACGTGTATTAGAGAAAAACAAATGGTATTATTGTTCACCATGATTTAAATTCTGAACAAACTGACTTAAGATTTGCTAAGTCCTTAGAATTGTTACAAACTCTTCTCAGTTCTCCTTTCAATATACCTTTGAAAATTCTCAAGTTGAGAGTCATGAGTAGAATGGATGTGGTGATACGTTTGTTCCCCTAGAAACCTAGCAAGGCCACCAACAACCAAATTCAGGACAACGGGGTGCATTTTTCAAGGTGTATGCACTGTTGGGAGGCAGAAGAGATGACAGTTCTCATTTCATGAACGTTAGCACCAGAGCCCCTGGGGAGAGAATGTTTATAATGGTTTGGGGTGTGGGTAGTGACCAAGAGTGACGGGCTGGAGGGAGAGTCAACTGTAACTAGCAATAAGAGACAAACCCTTCCAGAGAAATAATTGTTACTGCACAGGAAAGAACCTCCAGGTCTGCAGCGCAGCCCCCTGCTGAGCGCTTACATAATGTTTTGTTTCCTTAGGAGGTTTCACAACCTCTTTTATGAACTGTTAATGTGCTTATTCAATCGTATCCTGAGGAAAGGTAACTAATTTTTAACTTTTGGCTATGTAAGCTTGACTTTCCCCATCCCTCTGGGGAACTAGCTGCAGATTCACCCCATTTCTTTTTCTTCTCATTAGACTCCATCTCAGTAAATGCTAAATATTCAAAGATCCAAATATTCTAAGACCTGATATTCAAAGCTCCATTCCAAAAATGGGCATCAGAGGTCTAAAATGCCTTATTTTCACTTAATTTAAGACATCCACCTTATGAGTTATCCCCATCTCAAGAATCTTTCTTGTTCATCACCAAGCCCATCACTTACATGTCATGAGACCAACACCCACAAGCCCAAATATTTTTGAAGGTAGAACCATTTTACTAGCTTTTGAGAAAAACGGAGGCTACTCAACAAACCCATATAAGAAGTTTTTACACACACACACACACACACACACACACACACACACACTTTATTCCTGCAGGATCTGGTTTGGCAGATGTGTTAGTAGTGGCAGGATGGAAATTACCCAGTGCTAGAAGTCACATTCCCCAGCCCTCACAGCTACAGATACACTCAGCCACCTTATCTTTGACAAAGGAGCCAAACGTTCACTGGATGAAAGACAGCCTCCGTAACAAATGCTGTTGGGAAAAACTGGCTTTCCACATGCCAAAGACTAAAACTAGACTCATGTCTATCACTATGCACTAAACTAAAGTCAAAACGGATCAAAGATCTAAATATTAAAAAAGAAACACTAAACCTACGAGGAGTGAAAGTAGATAGAAATCTTGAAGACATAGGGATTGGCAAAGACTTCATAAACAAAGACAGAACTGCATGGGAAATACTTCAAAGGATGAATAATTGGGATCTATGCTTATTAAAAAGCTTTTGTACATCCAAAGAAATCACAAACAGAGCAAAAAAAAAAAAACTCATTAATAGGGGGAAAAAAATTAGCCAACTGTCCTTCAGGCAAAGGACTTCTATCTAGGACTTTTATTATATTCTATATAAAGAATCAAACAAATCAAGCCCTCAAAATTCACAGACCCAATCCAAAAATGTGCGTCTGAGATGAGTATACACTTCTCAGATGAAGAGATACAAATGGCCAATAAATAAATATATGAAAATAAATATATGCTCAACATCGCTGGTCATTTGAGAAATGCAAGTTGAAAGAACAACTGAGATCCCATCTCACCCCAGAAAGGATGGCCATCATCAAGAAGTCAACTGATAGCAAATGCTGGAGGGTATATGAGGGGAAAGGAATTCTTCTCCACCATTGGTAGGAGTGTAGACTGATACAACCACTGTGGCAATTAGTGTGCAGATTCCTTTAAAAACTAGGATTAGAATAAAAAACAAAACAAAACAAAAAACTAGGATTAGCTGTCCCATTGAACACATTTATTCTCCTTGTGCATATTTTCCCAGAAAAAATGAAAGCATCACAGCACTGTGACACATGTGCACCAAGTTAATAGCAGTGCAGCTTGTCAGAGCTACATCTCAGAAGAAATCAAATGTCCATCAATCAAGGAATGAATTTTTTAAAGGTGGTATTTTTATATAATGGAGTACTACTCACCTATAAAGAAAAATAAACTTAAGGCTTGTATATGTAAGTAGATGCAACTAGAGACCATACTCACAAGTGAATTCTGATTACATGTAATCAGAATTACATGTATAAGCACTGTATTGCCTCCCTAGTGAAAGAGTAAGTAAGATCCAAAGGTTACAACAGACATTGTGAAAGGGAAAGAAACTGCTCACAAGGAAAGAGTAACCGGAATGGGGTAAAAGAGAAAAGAAGGAAGGGAAAAAAAATATATATATATATGTATGTATATGAGATAGACAAGATAACTGTACTACTAATTTCTGTTAATTCATTGAAAGGAACATTTAGTGCTTATATTATTTGATCAATTTTGCAATCCTATACCTCGGAATCTGAGCAACTACTTTGAATATAACAATACACAATATAATAACTAGTGTTAATTTCCTATCATCTCGTTTTGAAATTCTGCATCATGTTTATTGCGCATTTTTTTGTCTCTTTAAAATAAAATAAAAAATAATTCCCCAGCCCTAGGCCTGACTCCTATTCCAGGAGCATTACCAGGTTCCCTGAGCCTCTGTTTCTACTTCTGTATAATGGGCTCAGCAGAGGCTGGCAGCCATGTGGCCACCACTCTGACTCAGCTCTGGGTAAAAGCAGACACCAACTGGGAACATTCGTTTCTGCCTCTTGGAGTCCAGCATCGACAGCCAGTGACTGTGACCTTGGTCTGTCCAGAGCAGGCTGTTCTGGTATCTTCCCCACAATGGATTGAGATAAAAAGCAAGTACTAAAACAACTTAGGTAGGGCAGGGAGATGGCTCAGTAGAATAAGTTCTTCCCTGGCAAGCGCAAGGATCTGAGTTCAATCACCGGTTCTGCCAAAAAGAAAAAAAAAAAAAAAAAAAAAGAAACAACTTAGGCTACTTTGTATAATTTTGGATTAAGAGATTATCAAATGGAAACCATTTATTGCCATTTGCAAATCATCTTTGATTGCCCACTTCTTCACAGACAAGTGTTTGATGAAGTAACATGCAGACCCTGCTCCCCAAGTCTGTGTATGTGTAAGGATGATGCAAAGGGGTGAGGTGATGAATTCTGGCTCCTCGCCATCTTCCTGTCTCTTCCTGGCTGTGCGACCTTCAACAAATCACTTCTCTGTTTTCCTTGGTAAGTAGGGGTACTAAAGCCACTTATTTAATTTTAGGCATCATGTGATAATTTAGCAAACATAAAGGACACCGAGCAGGACCTAGCATGTCGTAAGTGCTGTCTCTGGCTTAGACCTTAGAGTAGCGGCAGCGTTTGGTAGGCACTGGGTACCGGCCACTTCTACATGACTGCTTCAAGGCTCCGGTGGGAAGAGCTCAGCAGGGAGATTAGGACAAAGCCACTTAGTTCTTACTCCTGACTCACTGTATTTACAAGCTTTAAATTTCAATTTCTTTCTTGAGAGCTATAAACTTTGCTTAGGCTTTCCTAGCCGCCTAGAGTTGAAGATAGGAAGGGAACAGGAAGCTCAAATAACAAGTAATTAGAAGGAGCTCACTTTGCAAACTAGGTTTGCTTTTAGATGGAGCTTTAAATGAACCCCTGGGAAACTTATTATCAAATGCTTGCCTGTACCAAACACCTTAATGGGAATAGCCTTATTGCTGTTCAGTTGTTGAAGTAATACACAGGCTTCCATCCCCTGGGCCTCTGTTGTGTCAGTGTCGAGGATCTTGGAGTGTTCCAAGGAATCCCAAAGCAAGCCCCAAATCACATTTTAGAGTTAGAAGAGAATTGAGAAAGCCTTTTGGACTAAGTATGCTTTCTAGAGTTGAAGAAATAAGCCCAAGAGCTTCAGTGGTTTGCCTGACACTGCTTCCTTAGTAACTGGCTGAGCTCAAGGCAACTCTGCAATTATTTAGTTGCTGGTCAATGTTCCTCCCTCAAACTCATCTTTTGTCTTCCAGGGGAATAGGAACAGGAAAGAAGAAAGTCACATGCAGATGGACAATTTTCCAGCTTTCTCCCCCCCTCACACAGAAATATAGATAAACTGGTCACACACCTATGGAAACAAACATCATGTAGCAGAGAAAGTATCTAGCCAAAGCAATGAATCAGCATGTGTTTGAGATAAAATTTCTATTGGTCGCAAGGATGATTTTTTTTTCTCTACTTTTACTTCTGTGGACTCTCTCCTGCTGTTCTGTTAGGTCCATTTGAACAAAGCATGCTTAAGTATCCAATCGGTGGGGCTTTGCACTTGGAATTACTTTAGTAACCCACGTAACCTGATCCAGGTGGCAGCTCAGCACATGCTGGTAAGACGGGCTCTGGCCCATTTTCAGCATCCACCCTTTCTAGAATACAGCAGGAACCACTTTGAAAACTGGATTTGAGGGATGGGCCCCATGATTTGGCCATTCCACCCGGTTTGCATTTTCTGGCCCACAGTGACCATGGGGAACAAAAAAGAGATTTCTATAAGAAGTCGAGGTTACCCGAGCAGCACTAATCTCATATTTGAAATTGGAGGGAAGATTGTGTAACTGTTTACTCAACTTGAGAGGTCCTTGCAAATCACCTGCTCTGTTCCTCTCTGAATAAACAATGCTTATTGGCAAATGACAACACCCTTGTTTGATCAGGACTCCAGAGTACTGTGGTTAGCAATTCAGGGGAGACACTACCAGAAGGCTTTCCACTCCATCTTTAACTTAGCTGGGTTATCTTTTTCACTTTTTAAGTGAAAGTGACACCCTACATCTATCTGAAAACCAGGCAGTCCTCCAAAACTAACTTTCACCATGCCCCAGCAGGGAGACAAAACTGAAAGGGACAAGATATAGGCAAGTACTTAAGAGTTAGGCAAGGCCTCCCAGGACCCTCAGAGTGGCTTTATTTTTATATATTTGGTACAGGGTCTCACTACACACCTTGGTCCTCCTGTTTTCAGCCTCCCCAGTCCTGGGATTACAGGTGTACACCACCATGCCTAGGTTTGGTGGCCAGCTCAGCTCACCAGGGGGCGTGGCTGTGTGGCACCTGGTGCCAGGGACAGAATCCTGGACCCTGCGCTTGCCTAAGCAGGCACTGAGTCTGCCGAGCTATCTCGCTGGCCCTAAGACTTCGGACTTTATAAAACAACATGACCACCTATGAGGTGATCTTATTTATTTTAAGAATGTCTCAATCCCACCACACCCCACCATTGGCCCCTCTTCTTTGGTAAAGGGATAATTTATCTGAAATGAACAGGTTAGCCTAGAGTCTTATAAGCTCTTGAAATGATACATATATGTTGAGTATATATGCATATGCCCTATTTTTATCCCCAAAGAGAGAGAATCCTTTGGTCTTTTTGAGTACACAGAAGTTTTGGGTTCACTGAGTTTTGAGAATTATGGCTTTTTAAATAAGTTGCTTAAGTGACTTACTACTTAGGGTTCATGAAGAAGATAGACATACAAATTTCCTATGTCACAGAAAGGACAGTGGAAATTTCCTAAGGAAACTCAATAAGTAATACCTTCCTATTTTATTCAAAATAAAATATTTGAAATGATGAAAAAGAGTATCACACCTCAAGGGCTATCCTTCCATTGTTACCTTCAAAACTAAAGAAGTCTCAGCTGGGCATGGTGGCGCATGCCTGTAATCCCAGCACTCGGGAGGCAGAGGCAGGAGGATTGTTGTGAGTTCGAGACCAGCCTGAGCTACAAAGTGAGCTTAAGGCCAGCCTGAACTGCATAGTGAAACCCTGTCTCAAAAAGACAAAAAAAAAAAAAAAAAAAAAAAAAAAAAAAAAAAAAACTAAAGAAGTCTGAACATAGAACTAAGGGGGTTTCTGAAACTGGCTCTGGAAAAAGTAATCGCTTTCTGCATGGGTTATCAGATATTTTCTGGAAAGATTTATACTTTAGGCAGCAGATATTTTCAGCTTCACTAGCCACGTGGCCTCCTTTACAACTGCACAAGTCTGCCATTGTAGTGAAAGATAGCTATAGAAAATATGTAAATGAGTGGGCTTGGTGGCTTTTTAATAAAACTTTATATACAAAAACAGGTTGTGGGTCACCTTTGGCCTGTAGTAGCAAGTTTCTGATCCTTATCCTAAAAGTTTAAAGATGTTATTGAATGAAAACAACCAGGCTCACATATCTGCCAGACATACAGTATCTATCATCTTCAAGCTATTTTACAAAAACAAAGCACTTGATCATGTCATACTCCTGGTGGTTGTTTTTTCTTTTTTGAGATTAATTTTTCCTCCATTGGAACATTTTATCTTTTTTATTTTTCCATAATTTTATTGAAGAACAAATAGCAATGAGACAGTTTCAAATCAAATTAGTAGGACAGATTCAATAATTAGTATATTGCATATTGTTTTCTTAGTGGTTATTTGTTGTACAAGGTGCAGACATAATATTCTATTTACAAATACTATTAGAGCAGATTCCTCTATTCATTGAATTAAAAGAATATAGCTATATACCTATCTCTTTTTTTCAAAGCTGATTTATAGGATAGTTTCAGTAATTAATACTTTTTACATTGTTATCTTCCTAGTGGTGGTTGTAGCATTAAAATGAAAGCAATTTTCATAAATGTCTCTACACACTGAATAAGTTTTGGGAACGTTTAACACTTAAAAGTTAAAATGAAGAGATCCACAGGCTGTAGTGTTTAAGTCATAAAACACAAATAAAATTAGATTCTTTAAACCACAATTTATCTTTCCATGCAACTCAAGGAAATGAGATTTTTGGCAAATGACTGAAGCAAAGCAATCCTATTACCCTAAAGCCTCACACCAGGTGGGGAATCCTCCCTGATCCTGCAAGGATAGATTTATATTTTTCTAGAAGCCTGACATCTTTAGAATCACAGGCTCTGGCATTGCAAGCAGGAGAAGGTCATGCTTGCCAGGCTTCAGGCTACTGCTAGTCCACCTGGTGGGAGAAGAAATAACAGTGCCCCAGAAACCTATAGTTCCTTTCCTTCCCAAGGCTAAAAGCGAGAAACCCTGGCTCTCTTTTCACTCTTCAAATCTGAAATAATTAGAAGATTTATCTTCCTGTTGGATATTTCCTTTTACACACAACTGAAAACTTTGAAAATCATCCAGTGGTGTCATTTGCTCTTGATTCTCAATGCACAGCTGGTGAAGAGCCACCAACAGTGCCCATTCTGTGGCCTCAGTGTTGGGCAGTCTTGAAATTGCCTCCTCCAAATTAATCAGTACATTTTTTTAAACATTACAAAATGATAAAAAATTAGGAATGATACAAAGTTTCATTAAACAAAAAGGAATTTGACAATGGTTGCTGTATTGCATAAAGCTATCTTCAGATTAGTTGTTTAGCTTGCCAAATAGAAACCTGCAAAATTGATAAGAAGAAAAAGTTGTAAGAAATTACAAAGAAGAAAAAAAATTAAAAAATAATTTTAAAAAATTAACCATTAATTGCTCTATTGAAAATAGACCAGGAAAAAGTGGGATGAGGAGGACAAAAGAAAGAAGGGAAAATTTATTCATGTATATATGCAGAATAGTCAGTACATGTTTTCAGCTGCAGTCTCCTACAGTCTCAGATCATGAGCAAAATACAGACAAATTTTCATCAGCATGCAATGGACAAAGTATGTTATCCAACTGCCACATGATTTCTTCTTCCCAACTGAAATCTCTTGATTCTACTTTTTTACCATCTCTATTATTGTCAGCGTTCTGGTCT
Source organism: Ctenomys sociabilis (assembly GCA_004027165.1). Lineage (NCBI taxonomy): Eukaryota > Metazoa > Chordata > Mammalia > Rodentia > Ctenomyidae > Ctenomys > Ctenomys sociabilis. The sequence continues at coordinate 57,884 of PVKA01006522.1, read as the reverse complement.
TATAATCTCTGATCAGAACTTTCCAGCAAGCTCAGCTCACAATATTCCAAGGCTACTTCTCCAGTTAGTACCTTCAAGCCTTTCTGTATTCCTCCTGTAAATGAAAGGCTTCGGAACCACACAGCCAGTTAGCGTGACAACAACAACACCCCTCCTGGTATCAAAATTTATCCAGGTTGCCTTCTTCACTGCTGAGATGCAGTATCCCACAATAGCAAATTAAAGCAGGAAGAGTTTGATCTGACTCACACTTCGGAGCCACATTCAACTAGGATAGAATGACACAAGAACACTGCAAAGGAATCACTGTTCATGTTGTGACAGGCAAGAAGCAAACAACGTGATGGAAGAAGGATGACGAGCTGCCTCCTCTAACAAATCTCCAGCTCTCAACATTATTTTTGGCTATAAATTCAGTGAATTAATCCATTCTTGAGTGTAGTACCCTCATGATTCAATCTTTTCCAAAAAGTTCTTCCTCTGACAACATGAGACACTGAGGGGACATCTAGATATAAACCATAAAGACACAAAATTGTGAAATTATATTTACATCATTAAAAATAATTTCTTGTCTCTCTTTGCAATTAGCTACTGTGCCATTCTCAGCCTGTGACAACCATTATCCCTGTAGTTTCTATGTTTCAGAATATCAGTGACGTAGAATTATAGTCTATACTAACAAGGGTGAGATGTGTTTATAGTACTGGGCATTGAGAACAGGGATGCTCTACAACTGAGCTAAAGTTTCATCACTTTTTACTTCAGCATAAGTCACCAAGTTGCCCAGGCTGGCCTGGCGCTTGTGACCCTTCTGCCTGTCTTCTGAGTACCTCACATTCCAGGCATGTACCTCTATGTCTGGCTTTCAAGGTGACATTTTAATGTCAAGAAACATTTCCAGAAATGAAGTCTCTCTAAAGTATTTTCAAGATGACAGAACAGTCAGCAAATGACTGTTTAAAAAAAATGCCAGGTTAATGGAATTCATGACATTTTGGGCACATAAAATGTCACCAAATATTCTGCTGTCTATTGTTTGCCAGGCAGGGACTGTCCAAGTCCCCAGCCATAGATGAGTCCACAGAAACTTCCTAAATGGCTGCCCTTGTGCCTGGAAGAGTTCTGGGTAGGCCCTGAGCTGGGACTGTGGAACAGTAGATATCTTCTGAGCCATCTGTATAACCCACTTGCACTCTGTGTAAAATCTTCCCCATGCAGAGCTATTTCTCAGAGCCATGATGATACTCTGCCATGTACTGCAATAACTGCAAGTTGGACCATAAGGGAATCTCCAACTTCAGTATTTATTCATTCAACAAATAATAATTAAGTGCCTACTATGTGTCTATGAGGTTATACCAATGCTTACACTCAAGTTGGGGGCATTTGATTTTGTCTTCCAGAATCTGAAACTGGGAGTAAGAAACAACTGTCAATGTTGGCTGGGGCCTGAGGAGCACACATACCATGCATGCCGGAGCACAGAGAAAGGCTGGCTTGAGTGAAATTACCTCTACTCTTATTGTCCTACCTGCCTCTTTGAAAGCTCATTTTTATTCTTCCTTACAGCCTCTTTTTTGCTCATCTGATGACATTATTTTTCAATGCCAATTATTTTTTACTCTTTTCTTTTCAGTATAACATTTTAACAAGGTGACATGGTCTATTGCAATGTTTCTAATACTGTTTGTATTTTGACGAGTCTCACATTTAGATGACAGGATTTGGCCTAGACACCCTGCTTTTATTTAGCATCATGACTTGGATGTACCATCATTACCAAGCTCTTCACCTGTAAAACTAAGCTTGGATGTTTGTTCTCACTCCCCACTGTAGGCAGAATAATAGCTCCACATCTCAGCCCTTGAAACCTGAAAATATGTTATTTTGAATAGCAAAAGAATCTTTGGACATGTGTGCCTGGTTGGAAGATGATCCTGAATTCTTCAAGAGAGGGCAATGACATCATAACAGTTCTTATAAGAGGTAGGCAGAGTCGTGCAGAGAGATTTGAAGATGCTACTCCACTCGCTCTAAAGACAGAAAAGGACCTGGAGCCGAGGTATGCAGGTAGCCCACAGATACCGTAGAAGGCAAGGAAACAGACTCTTCCCAGAGCCTGTGTCATTGTAGCCATGTGAGTTCCACATGCACATCTGACCTGCAGACCAATAAGATAATAAATTTGTGTTGCTTTGAGTCCCTAAGTTTATGACAATTTGTTATTACAGCAATGGGGATGAACACATTCCCAAAATATAACACCCAATTGTTTTCTTTCTTTCTCTCTATTCTGTTGCTTCCATATTTGTAGTTGTTCCAGGTCAGGCATACTAGTAGGAACTCTTTTAGACTCCCAACCTGTTCATATCAATTATTTCCTGAATACCTTTTGAATCCAAACATTTCTCTCTAATACCATAAGCTAGTTACAGCCATTACTTTTTTCTCCAACAGATTCCTTAAATTTTCCTGCTTTCTTCACTCTTTTCTCTGTTCTAAGGTCAACATGAACTATCTAAAATAAATATCTAATCATGTCATGCTATTGACCTTCAATGGTTCCCCATCATCATCAGGATGAAGTCCAAGCTCTTTAATGTCACTTGCCAGCCCCTGCATTCAATGGCACCCACTACCCATCTAGCTTTACACCTCTTCAGTCAACTCCTTTTCTTTCTTCCCTTCAAAATGTGCATGCCTGCTGGCTGTACTGTATTCTTGTTCCCACACTTGAACTTCTCCCCCGTCTATTTGAGGGCCTTTGTACATTACTTTTTTCCTATCAATAGCATTTTTTCTTGACCTCCACCTCTTTGGCTTCAGACTTTGGCTTCCTGTGGAAGCTCTTCCTAACTTTCCTAATTTGGTCTAAACATCATTCTTTGTGCTCTGACACTTGTACTTCCTCAATTCTAGGGCTTAGCAAACTATATGTTTCATTATATCTCCTCAACCACAACTTAAGCCTGATGCAGAGGAACAAAACCAAACTCTGTCTCACTCACAGCTGTGCTCTCAACACCTAGCACAGTGCATGGCACAAAGTGGTTCCTTAAATCACACTAAAGAGATCTGCAGTTAAAAACTCAGAAGAGGAGGCTTTTGAGGGGTGAAAAGGGGCTAGGTTTCAAGAAAAATTTCTGTAGTCATGTGGTATTTGCGTTGGTCCTTGTCTAGTTTTGCCTTTTGTCTTGCACCTGCCTGTATATATTACGCTGCGGAGAGATGGGGCTGTCTGTGTGACAACTACATTTCCTAGCTTCCTTAGTGAGCTGGGCCTGGTGCGGCATCCAACAGCAGCAGAAAATGGTTTGGCTTTGGCATGAGTTTGCCAGAAAACACTAGAATTGGGGGCAGTGATGGGGGAAGAGGTGGTGGGGATCCAGGCTGTGGTGGGCTCAGCCGCACAGCACCGTGTGGGGCAGCTTCAGCCTACTCTGGGAAGCTCTCTTTGGACACATCTGGCACTGACAAGCCGCTGAGCAGCAGGTGTGAGTTTAGCAGCTTCTGGCCTTGGTGTTTTGTTATGGCTTTTTCTCTTGCCCCTTCATCTCTTTTTTTTTTTTTTTTCTTTCAATCCTTTCAGCACCTTCTAGTGCCTGTGTTTGAAACACCTACAACAGCTTCTATTTTCCTGCCTGGCCCAAGATCACTGCCATCTTCAAAGTGGGGCAGGAGGTCAGAGAGAGGAAGAGACTTCCATGAGCAGATGTACACAGGAGGGAGCATTCACAAGGTCTTATGGAGTGGAGAAAGCCATCCGAATTTCAGGGAGCATAGTAATTGCACAGAAGGGCGGCATACACGGTAGAAGCCGTGCAGAAATTCAAATGCTGGGTAGAGATTGTTTGCTCATTTTGGTAAACAACTTAAAGTTACTGAGATTTTAAAATCAAGTGCTGTGGTTGGGAGAAGGTATAAGAAGACCTTTCCTGGGTCTTTCCACTATGCTTCTCATTGGCAATGGTCTGTAAGTCGCACAGAGGTGGAGTATATGAAGCATGATTTGGGAGCCATCTGCATAGAAGAAAGAACCAGAACTGTGATGCCAGATGAGCTCTGTGAGACTGAGAGTAGAGAAGCCAGGCACACAAGTGTGCATGTAGTGAGGGGGTACGGGATGAGGTGCTATAGGCGAAAGGAAGGCTGGTTGGAAACACAGAACCAAAACAGTTCTGTGCAGGCTGAGCCAAAGGGCAAAGGAGAGGTCCTGAAGAATGAGACTTGCCAAGTCTGTCTCACCTGCCAAGGGTTAAGGAGAAGAAAGGTTAAAGAGACATCCTTCATAACAATCTTAGCAATTTAGTGAAGAGTCTATATTTCTCATGGTTGAAAAGTGCTTAAACAGAGAGGATGGAAGCTGCTAAGTGTGGTCTGATTTCCCATCTCTTTGCCCCTTTGCCATGGACTTCCATTGCCCATCAGCTGGTCCTTCCCCCAGCTCTCGGCATATTTACTTACGTATCCCCTCCCCATCTGCCTTCACATCCAGGCTGAGCCACTTGTTTGACCCTGACTTGCAAGTGTGGACCTCACGTAGATAGGATGTTTGTGACCAGTGTTGGCTTACTGAAGTTATGTATCAACATTGAAGTTTGGGGCTTTAAGTTGTACATATTGGCTCAAGATTGTCTCTTAAAAATATCTAGCAGATCATTAAATAAAGGCTAGCTGACTTCATACCTTCATGAAACACATGAATTGGAAAATGATACAGCTTAAGCAGAGTGGCTTATGCCTATAATCCTGTTTAGAAGTCTGAGGACAGAGGATGGAGAGTTTTGAGGCCAGTCTGGACTTCGCAGTGAGGCAGTCTCTGAATGAATGAATGAATGAATGAATGAATGAATGAATGAGATATGGTTTTCTTTTCTTTTTCAGAACTGTACCCTGCCTCATCTAGTTCACATTCACTCAGTCTCAAAATCACAACACATATCTTTAAGCCATGAAAGATGCATATCTCACACGCCCCTGGCGAACTCTGCAGACCACATTTTGAACAGTTGGTGAGAGGCGGCCTGAGGGGGAGGGGGCATGCTTCCTGCGCTTCGACAGATGAGCAGAAGCCAGAGTTATAATCTGAGTTGCTTGCAAGGATTCCAAAACCAGTTCTAAATCACCTCTCAGAATCTCTTCAGAAATCAAAGAACATTTCCAGTTGCATCAAACAAGAGGCATTGAAACTTCATGATTCTGGTAAGTTTCACTTTGGGTCTAAGGTACAAATGACCAAGACAAGCTTCATAAAATATAGAGCCTGCTAAATCCAAGCCTAAATGTGTTCATAATAAATTGCCAACCCTTCAAATTATACTCTGCATGAACAAACAAGCCTGGAAAACATTGAAACACGGTGTAGTAGGTGGAAACAGATGTCACCATTTATTTTTAAGATTAGTTTATTCAACAACTGAATGGGATATGTTGCTTATTCTATGCAACACTTTAGGAGCTAAGTAGTTTACCTGTTGTATTAAAAAAACATATAATACTTTTCTGATTTTCAGAGTAATATCTCTGTTTCCACAAAATAATGAGTATTTTTTTAAACTTTCCAGAAATGAACTAATGTCATTATAGGATAACAGCTTTAAAGTAGTTCAAACAAATTGAAAACCTCTGAGTTAACATGAGTCTATTTTAGTTTTTGTAACCACCAAACCAACAGTAACAAATGCATTTGGCTTTCTGTATCTTGGGTTCCATATTCACAGATTCAACAAGGGATTGAAAATGGGGGAAAATGTGCAGACACAAAAACTATTAAAGAACATTGATGCCAGGCATGGTGGCACAAGCCTGTAATCCCAGCACTTGGAAAGCTGTGCCAGAAGCATTGCTGTGAGTTCAAGGCCAGCTAAGGCAACTTGAACTGCATAGGGAAACCGTGCCTCAGATAAATAAATGGCCCTGATCCTGTGGCAAGTATTGTAAGTACAGGTGATCTTAAATGATTTAAAGATGTACAGAAGGTGAGGAGATGATGCATCAAAAGGATGCGCAGAAGGATGTGGATGAACTATGTGCAAACGCCATGCCCGCCCCCCCCACCACCCGGGAGTGGAGCCCAGGGCACCCTACCACAAGCTGCATCCTCAGCCACTTTGCATTTTGCTTTTAAAATTTTCACACAGCGTCTCATGGAGTTGTTTGTTTAGGACCTGAACTTTCAGTCTTCCTGCCTTAGTCACCCTTAGTGCTGGGATTACAAACATGTGCCATAAGACTGGGTGATGTATATTACACATCACCCTCTTGCCCCCAAGTAATGGGGATTGAGCCCAGGACACTCACACTGAGCTACATTCTCCTGCCTTTGGCTGTTCTGAGACAAGGCCAGGCTAAATTCCTGTTCCCTTAAATGGGCTTGAATTTACATTCTCTTCCCCCAGCTCCCTTGGTGCTGGGATTGCAGGCATGCACTGCCTCCCCCACCCCGCCCCCCAGCTTTACTACAGTATTTTGCACAAGGGACTTGAGTACTCACAAAGCCCCAAGGGTCCTGGAACGAATCCCTTGGAATACTGAGGAATTACTACACTCGCAATTGATACCTTTGAGTGTGACATTTTGATCGGGAACAGTAAAATCCCAGTTACTTTCCACTTGTGGTCTGGAATTGATTTTTCCTCTAAAGTTTAGTTTCAAACGAAGATCTTGCTTCAGTTCTTTATTTAGTCATAAAGGGTGTGTGGGAAGAGCGTGGGGGAGGAATCGGGATAGCTGGGGGGGGGGATCAATCTCCTTTTCCGTCACCCTCTTTTATGACAGAAAGTATGCATGAAAAATTAGTCTGCACCCTTGCTGTCTCTGCTTTGCCACCTCCCATTCACTTCTCAGCCCACTGCCATCTGGCTCCCATCCCAAAACTCCATTCAGACTGTGCTCCTGCAGATCACTGATGTTTTCTTACTCACCAGATCCAGTGACCTATTTTTAGGCCTCCTCTAAGGTGACCTTTTTGCCGCACTGGCCACACTGTGTGGACCCAATTCCAAATGCACGTGCCGGCGACCAGCCCCGTCCACTCCCAGGCAGCTATGCACAGTGTACCTGCCCAGACAGATGCCAGTGAGTCACAGGAAGCCTGTGTCAAGTGGCCCTGCCCATGGAAGCAGCTGCTGCTCTTCTCTGGTTGATTTTAACCATGGAGGAATGTGGACACAGCACTCTTCAATCTTTTGATTTGGGCTGCTGTGAAGAAATACTTGGTTTCTATGAGAATGTTTCTAATTTCTAAATATTAGTTCAAATTTTCAAAATACTCCTGGGACAAGTAAACATATTTGTAGACCCTGGAGGAGAGGCCTGTACTGTAGATAATTCCCGGCTTCTCTTGGTTTCTGGGCTTAGTTCTCTCCCTCTTCTGCTCATTCATTTCTGCCCTTTGTAGCCACTCCCAAGCTCTCTCATGCTGGGGTTCCCTGATACACATTCTTGGTTCTCTTGGGCCATGGTGGAGACCAATACCAGCCTCACAACCTTGTAGCTGGGGCAGTGGCCCAGGTCCCCACATGCAGAAGGACTCTGTGCCTGGGCCTTGATGCTCTGCAGCTGCTGGCTTGAAATTCTTCTCATACTATCTCTGAATTTGCATTTTGTGAGAGAGGGTCAGCAGAACATGTGCTGGCACTCAGCATTCCAACTGCAGTGCAATCCCTCCTACGGCATCTCCCTGGGAAAGGATCTTGACCACTGACTCCTCTATTCTTCCCTCTCTGGGCACTGCCAGCCTCCTCTTCTGCTCACCTTCCTAAGACTGTTGCTGCCCACTGCCCTGGCAGGGATGAAGGTCAGGGGCAGGAAGTTTGGGGCCCTTTACTTGTACCCAAATGGCCCCACCAGGCAAGGCCAGGCAGCAGAAGGCATGGCCAACTTCAGGCAAGCTGGACTCTTCTAGATCTCTAACTTGGACCCAGCATCTCCTCGCCAGACCCACACGTGCGAGGACACAGAGACCTGCGTAGTATTCTTGGACGGTTTGTAGGCAACCCACATGCAGCACCTTCTCATAGGATCTCATCTTCCCTATCTGCTTCTTCCCTTACATTTGTTTTTTTGCTCCTAAAGAAATATCATATAAGCACTTCATGTAATATATTGGTTGCTAAGTTGTTGGAATGAAGTTGAATGAATGAAATATTAGGAACATTTTCTTCTCTTTTGCTTTTAGGTATTCCACAGTGGGTGTTATATCACACATTGTTGTCTTCAGTGTAGTTGCTCAGATTACCAGATATAAGCATGTAAAATTGGTTGAAGTAAAAATTTTAAATATTAACTGTTACTTCAAAGAAACAATGGAAATTAGTAGTACAATCATCTTAGCTATCCTGTGTATATACACACATGATTTTTTCCCTTACTTTTTTTTTCCTCTTTCTTTTGTCCTGTTCCTCATCCCAACTGTTTATTTCTTTTTGCTCAGTTTCTTTCCCTTTTACTATATCTATGGTACCTTTCACAGGTACTCTCTCATGCTCTTACACTAGCAAGATAATACAGAAACATTTAAATCATCACACGTTCTTTCAATTTCCCATTTCCAGTTGTCACCAGGTTCTACCAAATACTCTCTACTCTCTCATTTTCCTGGGGTCAGAATGAGTCTCTAGCCAGATAGGACCTGTCTTTGCAGTCTGCTTAGGAGACAAACGTAAAAGTGAAAAATTACAAGACAGCATCCTAAGTGCTGTCATAGCAGGCGGTAGGATCACAGGGAAAAGAATGACTACTTCTGCTGAGGCAACTATGAAAGGATTTCTGGGAAGAGACAGTACATGACCTGGGTTTTGAACAACGCACAGGAATTTCAGACATCATGAAGAATGATCTAAAAATATGGTGAATGTTTGTTTAAATTTTCAAAAATTTATTACAGTAGAAGAAACATCCAAGATACTCCCTCTTGCTTTGAACTTGTAACCCATCCTTTTTGCCACTTTATGAAGCAATTCTGGAAATCCTCTCCAGTGAGTGCTTTTAGTTGTATTACTGGTGCTGCCCTGGTATCCTAAGTTGATTGAAAACATTAACCATTTCATGGTCCTTTTAATTTAGGGAAAAGCCAGAATTCATACAGTGCCAGGCCTGACGAATAAGGAGGACGAGGACACAGTGTAATGGTTTTACAAGGCGGCCTTCCCATTAAGTGGCTCTCCGCAGCAGGATTTGCTGTATTTTTGTATCACATCTTGTAAAGGTACTCACAAAACAGCTCTAGAACTGCTTCAGAAAGTAGCAGGAATGATGGGATAAGTGTGTTTAAAATAAGTGGGAATATTTTGAGGGGGCTTAATGGCAATCGAGAAAAGGGGGCTAAATGGCCATTAATGGCATCTTTTACTTCAGTACATTTCTTCTTGTGCATTTGCTGTGTATTTTAATCACACCATGTATGGCATGCTTCTAGGACTAGCTGTGTGGCTAGGGGTTTAGAGCATATACTCACCATGAGAAACAATACAGGAAAGGAAAAGTAGGAAAACATTCTTTCCTTGGCAGAAACACAATATAGTGAAAGTTAATGAATTGAGAAATGACTCCTGTTTCTAAATCTTTGAAAGGGGAATGTTAACATAATGCTTTTTACAACTCAATGCTTATCTATTTTTCAGGGGGGAAAAATAACAAATATATTATTTGTCTCCTGGATCTTCCCAGCTTCATAGTCATGCCATCCATTTGATCAAGACTGGGTTCTTGACCCAGTGTCTTACAAATAAGCTACTATTTTGTCCTCGCGTCAGGTGTTGGAATGACACATCTCAAGGATTCAGAAAGGAAAGGTGGTGGCAGAGCCTCTAGCGACAACACCCCCAGAAATTGTGCTGATGCCACTTATCCTTAATAACATTTACTATTTTACATTCTTATCAACATTATACATGAAATCTGAGATACATTTGTAACCAAAACTTTGTTTAAAATTATATTAATAGCAGAAAATGAGTCTTTAAAAGTTAAAAATAAAATCAGACAATTTTGGTAAAGTCTCGGTATAAAGCCTCAACTTTTCTAAAAAATATGGGTCCTGTTATACAATCTATTATGGGCCCTTTAGTATTTTAATTATTAACAAATGAAGCTACCTACCTTTTTCTGAGTGTGCTCTGAGCTAGAGGCTGGATAAAATACAGAACTCTTTAGCAGTCTTTGTAGCTCAATTTTCCTGTTTATGGCATCTAGAAAAAATTTTCTTCTATATCTATTAACCATGTCAGCCTTAGGGGTGCTTCTCAGTGGTAAAGCACATGCTTAACAAGCACAAGGTCCTGTCTTTGATGTACAGCACCAAAGGAGAAATACAATATCTTAAGCTCCATCCCAGAACCACTGTAGGAAGGGTCGAGGGAACTGACCTATCCCTGGTGATCTACACATTCCAGTTCCTTGAAAATGGCAATTTCCAATGCAAGTGCAAGAATTTTAGACTGTCAAACAAAATAAACTTTTCAGTTATCTTGAACAATATTGCAAAAATGAGGAATTCCAACTAAATGAACTTTCCAGAAAAATTTCAGTCTCTAAGTCCCACAACTTTTAAATATCTTAAACATTTTAATGAAAATCCTTTTAAACTGTGTTATATAATGTATGATGTTCTCAAACAGAATATATCGCACAAACTGAACATTTTTTATTGGTGACTCAGAATCATTATTACCAATATCTATTATTACAAGAATAGCTTAAAAAGTTATTCAAGTTTGTAAATCTAATTCAACACTAAATAGCTGCCGCCAGCTGTGGTTTATGGGTTCTGTGGTTGCTTTTGTGCATTGCTTAAATAATTTTCCTGTCTTTTCTCTTGCTGTTGGGCAATTCCCTATTAATTGCAGCTCTATGTTTCTTTTTTGTTTCCATTTTCTGCTTTTTTGCTTTAATAAGCACTGGGAAAGCATCACGAGCTCTTTATGAGTGAATGCTTGTGTAGGTGGCAGGATCACTTAGATTGCTTTCAGGTGCAATAAGCCACAACTCATAGGCTTAAACAATACAGGGATTCATTATTTTACCTAATGAGAAGCCTTGTTTTACATAGTTGAAATCAAATTGCAAGTTTTGTCCTGTGTTTTTATTCACTTATTGAATCAAATTTCTTTCCTATGTCATTAAAATCTTTTATAAATATACTTGTACACAGCATTTCACCATATTAATTAATACAATCATCCATTGCATGCTGTCTAGGTGCCAAGTACAGCAAGAGACTAGAGATAAAATGGAAAGCAAGAAGAAACAAGGCCTCTGGTGTCCTGGAGTTGCCACTTGGGTGGGAGTGCAGCGTGGGTTTTTGACCATTATTTTGTTGGCAAGAGTTGTTTTGCAAAAGATGATATTCTCATAAACATCTTTGCTTATATTTTGGTTTATTGCCACAAGAGTAACTTCCCAACAAAATGGAATTACCATGTCTTTGATGTATTTTTTCAGACATTATTTTGCTTAAATATGCATAACATAAAATTGGCCAATTGACTATGTTCAGCCTACAATTAACTCCACTGACACTGGATATGTTCGCAGCATTGACACTCGTCACCACTCTCCATGCTGAGAACGTTTTCCCAAATGGAAATTCTACTTGCTAACAAGGACTTCCTGTTTGTCTCTCCATAACACTCTCAGTCTGCTTTCTCCTCACATTTCATTGTTTCCCAGGCCTCATACAAGTGACACCACATAATATTTGTCTTACATCATTTAGCATAATGTCCTCTAAGTTCATTCATGTTGCCACATGCACCCCAGTTTGATTCCTCTTAAGGCTGAATACTGTCTCATTGTATGTAAACCCCTATTTTGTTTAGCTGTGCTTCTACTGATGGACACTTGGATAACTTCCACCTTTTGGTTATTGTGGACAACATATTTTTAATTAGTCTCCAAAATAGAATATATATTATATACATATATATATATATATAATTAACTCCACTGACATTGGAGTTGTATATATATTCTATTTTAGAGACTATATATTTTATATATTCTATTTTAGAGACTAATTAAAATATGTACTTTTATATTATATTATAATATATATATATATATATATATATATATATATATATATACTGTTTTTTGTTTTTGTTTTATGAGATAGTGTCTTGCTACATAGCTCAGGATGGACTTAAACTCACTAGGTAGCCCAGGCTGGCCTTGAACTCACAGCAATCCTCCTGCCTCAGCCTCCCAAGTGCTGGGATGTACATATATATATATATATATATATATATATATATATGCATATATGTATACATGGGACCATCCAGGATCTTGGTACTGAACTATAGCCTCACTTTATTCTTTGAGATAGGGTCTCATCAAGTCACTAGAGTCTCTTTAAAGTTCTTAAATTACCCAGGTTCAATTTGAATCTGCCATCCTCATACTTCCGCCTCCTAGGATGCTGAGATTACAGTTATGTACCACTATAGCTGGCTGTATTTTATATTATAAATTATATATTTAAATCTTATTAATAAGGTAAATTAGGGGGATGGAGAGATAGCTCAGTAAATAAGCACTTGCCTGGCAAGTGCAAGGGCCTGAGTTCAATCCCCA